>JAPYZE010000277.1:0-76245 GCA_030522805.1 Leptomastidea abnormis
AGACTTACAGTATTTTTCGTATAACAGCAGAGAATTACAGTATTTTTCGTATAACAGCAAAGATTTGTCATATTTATCGTAAGACTTTTTTACGGAACGAATTCTTCGTAAGACAATCCTACTTTATCATAGTTTTCGTACGAGGCGTCGATACCAAGTAGCTCGCTCGCTCGCTCGCTCGTCTCCTTGGAAACATCATGGAGTAGTAGCAGCAGCAAGTAGTGCTGGAGTATAATTGGGCCGGCTCGTTCGCTCGCGCGCTCCCCTTTAATAATGTGCTCCAGCTCTCTCTTTCTCTCTGGCGGCTTCGATTTCCAAGCTACCCTAGCATACACACGTCAGGAAATGTACTACGCGAACAGTCTGGTACACTGTGTCAGTGTGTGACTCTCTTCCTACCTACCTCTCTCTCTCTATACTATGTTAACGATGTGCTATGATAACCGAGTCACGAGTGACTGCACCGGTTTACGCTTGCAACGGCTGACCAAATGCCTAATGAATCGGAAACGATTTCACGCTACTTGTATTTGCGATATATGTATGCATGTACGTATGATACTTTGACTCATCTGCTCTTTTGCTATTGAAATTCTGTATTTTTTAGTTTATTATTATGCTTTATTCATGACTTTTTACTTCTTTGATTTTCTTTTTCTTTTTAATTTTATAAATATTTCTAAATTTAGTAAATTTTTAGTCAAGTGCAGTCAGGTTTTTTTTTTTCTTGAAAGGAGTATTCAAAGTGTAGTTGCTGCATAATATTCCGTCATAATTAGCACGATTAACGATATGCTGCTATTGCTGCGCCTCCCGAAAAAAAGAAGGTAGGTAGGTAGGTAGGTAGGTAGGTAGGAAGAAAAAAAAAGAGATTGAGAAGTTTGACGAAAAACGACGACCTTGTTGACCTACCTTTGGCGTTTTTTTTTCACGTATTCAAAAAAGGATTTTTTCCATCCATCTCTCGGTGAACCTTATTTCTTTCTTTACTTCTTTTTTCTTTTTCCTTCTTTTTTTTTTTGCTCAACTTAATATAGCACGTTTCTACAATTTTACGATGGCTGAAGGTGAAGTGGTAAATCTTACCTCTTGCTAAAGTAGTGCTGTATTCTTGTTTAAGAAAAACATTAAAAATATTGCTAAAGCTCATGCAGTAAATAACAACGTGTATATATATACCATACCATAAAAAAGATAACAAATTTCTACAACTATATTATGTTATAATTTAAAAAAGTAATTACATCGAAAAAGTTCATGCGTTCATTGTATAAACATTTATGCGTAAGTAGGTACATAAGTAGTAAAAAGAAGTTTTTAAAGAAGTTGTAAACATTTCTTTTTTGAAAAAAGATATAATAAATTTGTACATATTATTATTATGTTAAATAAATTCATATAAAATGTTAAAGTATTTGTTTAATGGTTAAACTTATATATACACACACATAATTTATCTTTGTTTTTGTTATGCGTATATTTATGAAATAATGTTAAAAAGCGAAATCCGAGTATGATGAAAAAAAAGTATCTCAAAACTCGAGCTAGTAAAGGTAGAGCTTTTCGCCGCAAATTCAACTTGTTCTCTCTGCAAATTCAGCCCCACAACAGCGTAAACTATTTATCTCCCCCAGCGAATTATGTATCCTTTGCTCAGCTAAACACACACACACATACACATATACAGAGTCTCACGCCAGTTCGAGGCTCAACCTGTAAATTCTGAAAAAGGCGAACCGCAGCCCCGATTCTCGCCCAACTAGATTTACGGCCTAAATAAAGAACAGAAACGGGGAGAGAGAGAGAGAAAGAAAGAGAGAAAAAAAAGGAAATCTGCAGAACAACCAAAAGCGATTAGCGACTCACCACACTCATGTGCAATGCACATACACATACCCTCTTTCTCCCTCTTTCTTTCTCACACCATTTATATACCCATTATTCACATACAATAGCGGAAATTCCGTTTGATCCGCATTTCAGTCGCAGTCTCCATTATTATACCTATAGAAAAAAGGGTGGAAAGAGGGTAGGGGGCGCCGATAATTCTCCATTTCGCTCGACATCGACGTTTTCTCTTGTACGAGAGAGAGAGAGAAAGGGGAAGGCAAAAAGAGTTGAAAGTTCCATTACAGCAAGAGTCAGGAAGCTCCGAGCTTGTGGATTTCGAGGTGATGGCCACGGAAGCTTTCGACCAATAGAGGCTCTCTAACGCGCACATATAAATCTCCATCCGGTCAGACAACAAAAAAAAAGTAGTTACTCGGAAAGAGAGCCAGTATCCCCTTACCCCCCCCCCCTTTCCATCCCTCTCGGACAATCGGCTTAGAGATCAGTGAGCGAGTAAAGCCAATGGGTTTCTCTTGCCCATCCTCCCCCCTCCCACCAAACCTATATCCCTTTTCATTTCCAGTTTCTCACCGCAGCAGCAGCCGAACTCTTGTTTTCAGCACGCGTTTTTATTCGAGCAGGGCACTAAAATGCATTGGGGGAAAATAAAGCCAAGCGAAGCGTCCCGACGAGTTTCCGCAGTAAGCGATAAGGCGTTGTGTGCCGGAGAATTGCATTTCATAACGTAGATAATAGGCAAGAGAAAGGTGTTGGTGGTGGTATGTAGCGTATCTTGGTTGATTATGAAGTGGGCGTGGGAATGAGATTGCAACTATAGCTGACTATGGGCTATTTCGGGAATGCCATCCTGCAGCTGCAGCAGAAGTGTTGTTTGTTTTCTTGCTTTTATGGCTAATTTATTTGATTTTTTCCTTTTTTTTTGGCCCAAGTGCTATAAATGTCTTTGGAAATAATTTAAAGAGGTTTAAAAAATTATTTTCTTTTCGTTAATGGTGGCTGTGAGATAAGGAAAATCTTCCTTGTTTAAAGTGAAATTAAATCTAAGTTTAAGGTGTAATTAAGAATCCATGGTATCAGCAATTTAATTTTAATTTTTTTAGTCCAAGCTCTATACCCCTCTGAGCTCGTTTCTGAATATTTAGAAGGTCATTAATTTAATGTCTTATCGGTCGAGGCATCGTCTTTTAATATTATTAAATTTGACTAAACGAGAATAGCTCTAAAGTGTACTTTAAGCACATCTTGAAAAAATTAAAAAAACAATTTTTTCTTCTTTTTTTTTAAACAAAGTATATTTGTAGTTTATAATTATTCAAATTTGTCAATCAATTTTCGCAATGGCATGCAGAATCTTATCTGCAGGAGTCAATAAAATCATAATAGGAATTCGCATTTGCAATGCTAAAGACGTTCGGATTAAAATTCATGGTTTCGTAGAACCTTGTAGTAGCATAGTTATGAAAGAATGTTATAATAAACTTTGATATATATATTTAATGCACTATACTTTTCAAGTATCGATATATAAAATACTATTTTTTTTTCTTTTTCTTGGCAAGACAAATACCAAAAATAACTTTAAATTTATATTATCAGATTACGCAATAAAAATATAAATAAAGTAAAAATTTATTATCAATAATATTATGATAATTTAAAACAGATTTGAAATTAATGTAGAGTTACGAGTGTCAGATTTGAAGAGACTCAGCAATGACAATATAACTTGAATAAGATTCAAAGTCTGCTTGACTTTATTAAGAGAAAAATCCCATCAATGCGATCTTATTTGGATAAAGAAAGATAAAAAGGTGTCGGTCCATAAGCCCCGATCCGTATAGTATTGGTCCTCCTCCGCTCTATAAGATCGATCCGCGCTCCAGTTGGAAGAAGATTGAGACAAAAAACGCGCGCGCGAGACTCTTTCTTCTTCATCTTCATCTTCTTCTTCTTCTTCGCGATAAAACGCAACCGATCGTCGTTCGAGCTTCCGACACTAAATCGAGATGAAGCGTTAAAGAGAGAGAGAGAAAGAAAAAAAAGAGAAGAGAGGCTGGATGAGAGTTTGAAAGGACACCAGCTCATCCTTTCTCTTCTCTTTCGAAGCAAAAGGATGACGTTCCCTTTCACGGAAGCGCTGAGAATTATCTCCACTCGTACTACTCGTTTTTATCTTCTCCCCCCACCCCCACTCCCCTTACTAAGGCGCGAAACTCTATACGCCCGAGCTTCCACGCCACACAATTCTTTTATTTCTTTTTTTTTTAACGTGAGCTTCTCGCGATCCCCTTTTACTTTCTACTATATATATTTTCTCGTTTTCTTTTTTTCTCTCTCTTTTTCTCTCTTTATATCTCGCGGTGTTCGCTCGTTTTATTTACATCGGAAGTGAGAACAGTTTGGGAGCTTGCGCGAGAATCTTTTCGCGAGTGTGAAATTTCATGCTGCAGAAGAACGCACTTGTGTCTGCGTTTTCATCCGCAATCGTTTTCTTCCGTTTTTATTTATTTTTTTTTTCTTTCTTTCTATTATTCTCAAATACTCTTTGTTGTGAAATTCGAATACGGAAGGTAAAGATTTCAAAGATTTTTATTTCCCAGAATGTATTTATAGTTAAATTTATGTGGTTTGGTAACAATGGAAGCATAAGGTTATCCTACCTCTTATGCATAAAATTATATATTTTTAAAATTATTTTAATTTATATATTAATACTTGGAAATATTAATTTCATATTGCTGATAACAATAATAATAATAATAATAATAATAATAATATCAACAATTATGCTGTTAAAATTATTATTTATTAAAAATAGCATTGAAGCTCTTGTATATAACTTGATTGAAATTGCATGATGATTAATTATAATCAGATGGATATTAATTCACTGAAAACGTTCGCTGCTGGTCCAGTTATGATTTGGTGCACAAAACAATGCATGAATAATAATTACTAAATGTGTTTACACGTTAAGTCGGACAAAAAAAAATTTCGTCCGTACAATACCAATATGCACAGCAAAACAACGTTATGTAAACGTGAATCAATTGCATGGTAAGTGTCGCTAAGCCACTCCGTTCTGCATAATTAACAAGTATTATTGCTTTGTGCATTTTTATATCTACTGACAATTTTTTATGCGATTTTTCATGAAAATCGTAATAATTGCATTATAAATTTATATGAATTGTGATTTTTAAAAATATAAAATTGTGAAGAATTGTGAGCTTTTAAATCCTGACCTTAGAAAAAGTATTATCGACATATCTTTTTTTTTTTTTGCTTTCACGACTATAGCTTTTAATATCGATAGCTCGAGCTTTGTGTTTGATGTTTGGCAGGATTTATGTAAGCAATCAGCTGAAATTATTAGAAATTGTCAAGCACACACGTGACAGAAAATTCATTAAATTTGATGATAGATTAGTCGCGAGCGCGTGCGTAGGTATATATAGGTATATTGTAGATATTGGCAGGGTCAGAAAGCACAAATTTTAGTGTCTATCCCATATTTTATTATCAGTACAAATCAAAGTAAGAGTAATAGGTCAAACTTGTATTTTCAAGAAATTTTATTTATATTTTCAAATTTTACGATATATTCATGCAATGATGAATATAAATTCATAATAGTATTTTCCATATGTCAAGCTATTCTATATTCTTCCATTCATTCAAACATTGGCCCAGAATCAAGCTTTGTTTTCTTAACTAACATCTGTTTTACCATTTTTCCACCAAGCAAGCTCACTTTTATGCATCCAAATCAGTAGGTCTTCGTTCCGGCAAATCCACGAAAATAGGCAAACATTTTTTTCGATTTAATTTCCTGGCGTTGCGCGTGACGAGAATATATATATACTAGCATATATATAGTAAAAAAAAGAGACCGCTCGTATTTTTGAATAAAGTGTAGGTATACGTATAAATTCGTGCCGGTAAAAATATTCGTTGTGTGTTAAAAAATCGATTATCAGAGCCTCGAAGCTAACAACGTAATACGAGAGTCAATTTATAGGCTCCGAAATTAAGTGGAAGGAGAAGAGTTGACGAGCGTGATATGACGACGATGACAAGTGCCCAAGATAATTGAGTGCGATAAGCATTGATTATTGTCGTGGATGGTACACCTGATAAACTATCTTTGTTCGAAAAGCTATTACAAGGTAATGCGACAGAACATTATATTTCAAGAATCAAGGATGTTATATGAAAAACCAAAAATATTATACGAGATTTTTATTTAAATACGCTCGTTATTAATATTTTACTGTTTTAACGAATAATAAAAATTTTATAAAATAATTTATCCTACTGCAATAATTAAAAATATAAGAAAGACGAAGTATTAATAAAAAAAAAAAAAGAAGATATTTAAGTAATATTACTTTTCATCCATTTATATCAAGTAAAAGTCCATATTTCAGACTTTAATATGACGTGTCGTACTAGTCCCGGACATTATCTACTTACAGTTCATTTTTACGAAATCGATAGAACGACACAATTTCAGGATTTTGAATCTCGACCTTCATTCATATATACCTACACATCTACTATATATAACTTAAATTACAGATTATTCGAAATCTCACAGGTCACTGATATTTTCAAAATTAATGGTTCAAAAAAAAGAAGATTATGTTAAATATTATATATGTAAACCAATACCTTTCCATTTACACGTGAAATAAGTGGGTGTTCTATATAATATCGATCCAAATCGCCTGGAGTTGTGGGTCGCGCGTGGTCAACCAGAAAAACTTGATGCCCGGAGGCCGTAAGAAAATTTCAATGGCCCCAGAGTGAGATAGACCAAGTTTGCAACCGAGAATGCAAGCAGAGAAAGTATAGAGAGAAAAAAAAGTCTAGCAGTTGCAGTCGGTGTCACTCGTCAAAAGCGGATATAACGTGAGAGAGAGAAAAAGAGAGAGCGGCGCTTTGGTATAGAACGACCTACGCCCCAGGGACAAGTGCCCAAATCGCTCCAGCCCATTTTTAGCCCGGCAACTTTTGCCTCGACGTCGAACTTTTACTTCCTGGAATCTCACATGAGACTGTGGACGCGTGTAAGTGCATCTAAATAAACGCGGACGCGAATGCACGAAAGGGTATTAAGCGAGTGTGGCAGAAAATGTTTTCACGTATACATACAACTCGAGAAAGTTGCAAGAGTTGAATATGTGTGTGTGTGTGTGTGTGTGTGTGTGTGTGTATATGTTCATATACCTCAAAGCCGACGAAATGGAAAATGCGAACGCGTTCAAGCCGTTAAAACTTTTGATTCACTAACATGTTTCGTATTTTTTTTTTTCTTTATTTCTTTCCTTTTTTTTTTTGTTTCATAGTGAAATTAAAAATGTATGTTGGCTAATTGTTTTGCTTGGACTCGTAGCTACTACTACTATAAATCAGGTTGCTAACCTTGAGCTATTACACAACGTGACGCAGGTAAAAAAAAAAAGAAAAAATATATTTATAAGAAAAGAAGAAAAAAAAACATAAACGAATAGTTACATAGAGTCAGACGAGAAAATGTAACATAAGCATACTTACATATATTTACATTACGTTGGTTTACTTTTCTAGTTTAGTTTTCTAGTCGTATAAGCGCGTGACAAGAGCTATACGAACGCAGCTGAAGCCCATGTCGAGAATGTCATCAGCGCTGTGTGCTCTCCTTAAAGCCACCCTCCCATTTCTGCCTCGTCTGTACACGAGAGCCCCAGTAGACACTCGAGTGCTCGGCCAATTATCAGGCACGCGATGAAAAGGAAGACGAAAGAAAAAGAAGAAAAAAAAACAAGCCTAGCGCGACTGCCGCAATACGGAAGCTTTATCACGCGGATCGAAATGTCTCCGCCACGTGGCGTTGGAGGTGAATACAACGAAAGAGAGATGGGTAATAATATAAGGTAAGGGCTAGCTCGAGGCTTTCTCATTTTGCGTTGATGGCCAGAGCAATCGCAGGGTACATATTATCCGCGCATAGTCGAGATAGCAGGAAAATGTTTTTTTTTTCTCTAACCCAGCTGCTCTTGCTTGCTCTGTTGCGCTTGTTGGTATCTACACGGAAATAATAGGAAAGCACCGAGCCGCAAGAAGGAAGTGTGTGTGTGTGTAAGGAAGAAAGCCTGAATGGAGATAATATATATGTAGATCGAGGCAACAGAGGGGGAATATTGCTGACGGGATTGCTTTGTTTATTTCCAGCCGTTATTTTGCTTCTGTTTGATTTTCAAATGGTATATCTCTTCCACCTATCTTTCTCTCTTTTTTTTATATATATCTTTCTCTCTCTTTCTTTTCTGTCTATTGTTCTTCACGACGTGGTTTTGATGAAGTTGTTTTTCACCGATTTTTTTTTTCCAACAATAAAAGGTGGTGGTAGAATATGTGGCTGTGATTTTGATGTTTAGAATATATTTCAAGATTTACGACTCTTGCTCTTCTCTTTTGTTTTTTTCAAGAGGATAGTACAGTTTATGTCAATTTTTTTTTGAATATTATTTTTTAAAAGCTGCAATAAATTTCTTTAAGAAAATTATTTCCCGAAAAAAAAAAATCAGTAAAAAGTATTTGATAAGATTTAAGATTCGAATTTTCAAAAATTTATTATCTTGCAGTAATGTAATTAATTACACGTTTTTATTGAAATATAGATATTGTCGTGACACTTTTACAACCAGCTTTCATCTTAGTTATAGTTTAAATATTCATTGAGGAATGCACAAAGTGATTCATAAAATTTACAAAACACATATCTGTAATTCATGAAAATCTTGTATTATTTATTACATGTAACCCACGGGAAGTTATACGATTATTCCCATCGTAAAATTTATATATATTTGAACGCGAACGATGCCAAAAATACTCGGCAATAAAAATATCCTGCCATAAATTATATTAATCAATTCATATAAACACACCTTTTAATAAAATCTTTAAATTAACAACTAACCCATTAGCAATAAACATAAAACACTACTTCTAAATAATAAAAAATATAAATATTTAAAAAAGTAAATAATAATAAGCCAGTGATGTTTGATATGTTCCAAAGAAAAAGGAACAAGTAGACCAAGACATCTCTAAGCAATATAGAAGAAAGCAAGCAGTGTATATACCTCAAGCCAAAAGAGTATACGCCTCAGGACTATTCGACGCGCAAGCCAAGTGAGACAGCCTCTCATACCAGTATCTCCTCGTCGTCGTCGTTGCTATAGCCCACCTACCCTCGAATATCCAGACAAGGGCCGGGAAGGAAATAGAAGGAGGATGGGATAGAGAAAGAGAAAGTGGAAAGAGGAGCAGTGTGCCAGCCACAACATCGCTGCGCATTAGCAACATAATCCGAGAGTAGTCGCTATAGAGAGAGAAAGAGGAAAAGAGAGAGAGAGAAGCATCAGGCGTCCTAATCAAGTGGCCCGTCTCTCCGCTGCAGATACGACCTTCGCATTGTTATTGCGTCACCCCCGACCCCCCACACACAACTCTCCCCTCTCAATTTCGGCTATCCTCCTCGCTCTCCCTTTCTCTGTTGGGCTTTTTTACTCCCCTTCTCCCTTTCTCGCACTCACTCTCTCTCCCTTGCTCTCGCGTCGCTGAGTTTGTAGGTCAAGGGAGAGCGGATCCTCGATTCGGGCCGCGAGACGATGCGGGAGGTGTAAAGGGGGGACGCAGAGGGAGGGGGAGGCTGCCCCAGCTCGAGGTTGACATTGGAATTCGAGAGGAGAGAAAGAGAAAGCTTAGTAGAGAGGGGGGTGAGGGCTTACCCGCTTGATTTCGGCCGAGCGAGCACACTTGAAATTTATTAATGGGACTCTCTCTCTCTCTCTCTTTTCTGGACCACCACCACCACCACTACCGCCAATACTACTACGAGTACCGCTTGCACGAGTTTCCCCTCTACGATGGGCTATTGCTCAGCGAGTTTTTATTTACGATCGCTGACGCCGACCGCCAAAATATAACTTGATCGTTTGTTTTGAACTTTATTGCATGTATAGGCAGTTGTGCTCTGCTGATACGATTTTTTGATTAACTGCCTTGTGTGTGTGTGTGTGTGGTTGGAACTAAACTTGCAGCTACAGACTATTTGTAGTGTAAAACATTTTTATAATATTTTTATTATCTTAAAGTTAAAAAAAAGTGAGGAAATATTTTTTTTTTTTTGTACCAAAGAATTTTTAATTTTCTCAGCGTAATTTTGGTAAACAGAAATGGAAAACATCTATAGCGCGAGACATTTTTTGCACATTAAAGAATTTTTTTCTTCATTTTGTTGTGTTGAAACAAACTGTAAAATGAAAAGAATTTTATCGTAATCATCCAAACAGGACTTGCGGTCATCTGGACCGTAATATTACTAAATATTTCCTTCAAAATTAGAAAATACAGAGAAATTTGAGAAGAGAAATTTTAAATGACAGTACTAATTCATAAATTAATCTTTTCTGAATAATCTCTCAGCAGGTTGAATAGTTATGAAAATAAGGCAATCTCTCTGAATGTCATAGACCATTAAAAAATAGAAGAGAGTAAGTAAGAGGAAGAGAAAAGAAGAAAGAATGAAAGAGAAAATCTTGGAACCAATCTCGCTGCTTGCAGGCACGAATCCTCAAGAGAGAAGAGGCAAAAATAACGAGAGGGATGGAAAAAGAGGTAGAGAAAGAGAAGAAAAAAAAATTTCAAGCAACTCGTCATGGCATCCTCTAGAATACACTCACTTGTTTGCGCGTACTTTGCATCTCTGCTGGCTAGCTGGCTGGCAGAGTATGAGAGAAGTCCGAAAAAAACAGACAGAACAAGCAGCGAGCCAGGAAATTTCAACGATTGCACACATCTGAGAGTCTGACCGCATTTCATTTTTATATTCCCACGGACTCGCTTTAGGAAGGGGGGGCCTTCTATTGTACTCATTATTAAATTAAAAATATTTTAATCATTTTTTTTTCTTTTCGCGTCACTTGACCTACTCGTAAATCCTCTTAACATTTTCTAATTAAAATTAATCTCTGTTCCAGGCGCAAAAAAATGTCTTTGTCTAGCGTAATTTTAATTTCTCCTTTTTCTTTTTTACTTCTTCTCGACATAGAAAATTTCGTACGGAATAAGAATTTTTTGAGTTTCATTGCTGTATATATGTAAACCATTTTATGGATGGTGATCACTCGAATACTTGCATTCTCACGTTTCGCTTTTACACATGAGTAGAATATCTAAATAAATTTCTTAGAAATATATACGTATGTGTCTATAGAAGATTTTTTTATCTAAAAAAAAAAGTTTTACTGTTGTACAGTAAAATTCAAGGGAATATAAAGATCAACGCTATGAATGTAAGAAAAAGAAAAAATAAAGTGTACTTGGGATATGTTTCAACGCCCTATGCTGCAAAGAAGCAAGGCAAGCGTTGTATGCTGTCAAAGCCAGGCATGATATTGTGCGTTACCATATCACATTGCGCCGACTGGCGCCAAGTTTTTATTACAGTCACAAACATTTATCGTTTATACCGCGATAGCCTTGGAAAAGAAAGAAATGAAGAAAGAAATAAGCTCAAGAGACGTCCCTTTAATATTTCTTAGCCAGCTCTCTATGTCAAAGAATCATAGAACATTATCATTGTATAAAAATTATATCAAACTAATAAAACGACTCTCTTTTCATTAGAAAAAATCCCCTCAAAATAACATCCCCCAAAAGCAGCTATCCCCTTGGAAATCCCAAAAACCACTCCAAACGAGCTGCTTCTGAGAAAGCAAAGCCATAGGACAAGTCCTTGTATTTCCGTCTCTTTGATCAGCAGCTCTAAATCCCAAGCGCGCATCTCTATGGTCAGATTTATCACTCTCGCCTAGTCTCCAAAAGCGAACGACTCCCTCGCGGACTGCAGTAATAGCAAAACCCAACCACGCCCGAGTAGAAGTAGTCTCGCGTCTAATAAAGCGCGAGAGGCAGTTACGACGATGCTGTAATTCCACTGTGCTCTACCCTAGTCTTCTTCTTCTCGGTAATAGTTAGCGGCCTTTCCTTTGTCAGTAGCATCAGCAGCCAGAATAGTACCCCCTCCGGCAAAGCAAAGAATGACGCTCTCGTCGAGTGCGTCTTTGTAATCGCCGAGTGGTCGCCATAAAGCCGGCGTCGCTTGTCGGCAGGTTTGGCATTCATGGCGAGAGAGAGAGAGACGATATTCCTTTTTCTCTCTACTACCTCACCCGGAGGATATTGTGGGAGGATGTATAAAGATGCGCACTTGCCGATAGCCACGTTTACGAGCTCATCCGGATAAATTGACTGGCTCGTAAAATATTATGCTGCTTGAGTTGAGAGATGCTTTTAGCTATATATATATACACCAGCTATGCCAAGAATTATTATCTATATATAAGGATCCGACTTTTTTTGTGTCTAGTGTGTCTATCTCCATAATTTCGTGCCGTTCTACGTGACTAATTATTTATTTATTATAATTACATTACAAAATAGTAACAATTTAATTGCAGAAAAATTAAAAAAATTCAAGATCAAGAATCGATTTATGTAAGAGTATAAGGCGAAAATAATCTTCGCACACTTCTTGCTATACGCACGCCATCTACAACCAATAAGCGCAGACTTCTACTGCGCAGGTCACGTGTTCGTATCCAACAGAGCACGATAATAAGAAGCACTATTGTTGAGCCTGTATACTGTCAGTTTAACTGGTCCTTTTCTTCTCGATGAAATACGCATACGCACTTACTATGTGCAAACGTCAGTTTACATTCGCCGAGCCATCGTTCCCGGAATCATAGTTATTGCGCAATGAAAATCTTTGCTGCCGTTGGGGATAAAAGTGATGAGAAAAAAAAGGCAGCAGTGATAAAAGTTTTGCGGAGGAAAAAATGAATGAGGTGTAGGTAGGTGGTATATCTCAAGAGCGGGAAGTACCTCGTCAGTCTAAATCTTTTTCATCTCTTCACTCGCGAGACTGTTCTCGCATTGTTGCGTGAAACGACCTTCCCGTGAAACTATCCTCAGCAGCGCAGGCGCGAGTAGTAGTGAGAAAAAGGATACCGCGGAAAAAACGAGGCAAGAGGAAGATAAAGAGAGAAGCAATGACGACAACGACGCCGGTGCCGCGAGAGCCTCGACATCCGACGAAACGGGCTTTGAAAGGACAGACAAAGGGCGGGCAAGCATTACGAGTATGTACGTATGTGTATGTGTATGCGACTAAATACGCACGACCTATTTCTCACGCTTATCCTGATGGCTCTGTCAGTATGTATGCACAGACCACCAGGTTCCAGCATTTAAATTTCAGCCTCGAGAGGCTCTGAGAAATATTTTTTTTTCCTTTTTTTTTTTTAACTACTTCCTCTTCTCCCACATATATATGCGAGAGCCAGTTTTTGTTTCAACAGCTCGGCGCTAATTGAGTTTTACAAGCGAATTTTTGGCAAGAGCGAACTTTTTACCAGCGAACAAACCTTGCGAAGCCGTCCAGTATCGCTTTGATATGTGATACGGGCTGTTTTGTCGCAGTTGCAAAGCCGAATACACATACAGCCTCTCGAGATAAAAAAAAAGTGGCGTACGCATTTGTTTGAAAAACATAAAAAACTTGACTCACCTGCCGACGATTTAAATGACTTTTTTTTAAATTAATCGTATTTTGTTGAGAAATCAGTTAATCCGGTTGAAATACGCTTAATATACTAATAATAATACCTATTAAAAAAAACACTAAACTTTTGCTAACGAAAGAAACAAAAAGAAAAAAAAGAGAAAAAGCAAAATTTACGTCTGACTAAACCCGGATTTATCTACTTGCAGCGTGAAAGATTTAATTTCGAATAAATGGTTTGACGGTTAAGCATTTCGCTGAGGCAAACTTATAAAATGTATATACATCGAGCCACGCCGAGTAACTCTCGAGGATACATCATTTATTTCGTGCTTGAAATTTTCGATATCCCATTTACTTGGAGCTGTATCTGTATGTAGGGTCGGGGGAAGGGAAAGATATTCGTCGGCGTCTCGGCTCGTTTCTCACGCGGTAGAAGACGTGCGCCACGCGTTGCGAAAATTGATAATCGATGAAGAGAGAAATGGAAACGTGTTGGGACGCGGGTTTGAGTGCGCGACAGAAGGTCATCGTTGTGCCCAGAATAGCATCGTGTGTATAGGCCCGCAGACCGAGGGAGAAAGCAAGGGCAAGAAAACGAGAGAAATGGAGAGAGAGAGAAAGACATCTTTGTCGTCTATCCTCTTCTCTACTTCCGGTCCGGCAGAATCACGCCCCAGTTTTCGGCCTTCGACAACCAGCTAAAGTGCAAAAATGATACCCTCGTATAAAGTGAACACTAGGATTTTGTACAAGGCTGACCAGCTGAGGCTCAAGCTCATTTTTATTCGAGACTTTGGATTTTTTTTGTCCTGCGACCCCTTTTTTCTTTACTCTTGTACCCTCGTTTTTATAAAGATTTTTTGTCTGATGATTTCGATTGAACTTGATGCATAAGGAGTTTCTATTGATGAGAACAGACTGTTTTTTTTCGAGGATTTCATCTATTATTTCTTGACAAATTGGGTGATAAGGTCTGTTTAAATAAATTAATACCGAAATAAGAACTTGAATTAAATAACTTGTTTAATGGATTAAGTAATAAAATTAATGATATAAATAAAGCTTCTTTATTAAAAAATATTCGGCATCGTTAGCGTTGATTAATTGAAATACATTGAATTTCAAACTTGTAAGTTCAACTAAAAGTATTGAAATTAAAAAAAAAAAAAAGTGATTTCATTAGAAGTAATATTTCATTATATTATATTAGCATCGTTAGTGATTAAAAATAAATTCTATGAGACCTTCTTTTAGCACATCGTTAATTTTAAATTTATAATTAAAGAAACAGCTTCTACATCATTAATGTGTTCATAACGCGAAATTTAATTATTGCAAGTCTTAATACTCGAAAAAAATCTAATCGAGCTTTCGAGAAATTTTGGTTGGTTAACGACGTAGAAAAAAAAAGAAGAAAGACTAAGCTCTTGGCTAAGAGCAAAAGCATGTTAAACAAAAGGGCATATTTGTCCGTAACAGATGATGTGTAGTACTACTGCAGCAATTTTCGTCTAACGCACACATATCGCACACTGCAATGGCAGACTATACCTACTCGGTGGTCTCGTTTTATTTTAACATTTGCTCTCTTTCATGTCGACCAGACTCGAATCAGCGATTTTCATATGAGCGGTTATAACTTTTGCTTATACGTCGATCGATATTGCTTTGCTTGATAGCGCTAAGCTAAATTTTGAAAGTCAGAAACAGACATGTGTTATAATAATAATACAACACTTTATTTATTAATATCAGACGGATCTTTATTTAGATTATGAACCTCATTAAATAAATTCAAATTCAATTCATTCTTAAATATTATAATATTCGTTCAATAGAAAAAATTCCATTATACTAGTTGGTCAAATAATAATCATAATTTTACTAATAAATAAAAGTTTTCACATTCCTTTCTGTAATAATGCCTTAGAAAATATGAATAAATAAAGAAAATCATCTTGACCGCAGAGACTGGTAATAATGAGAAAATTTCAAAGGAAGGGAGGGGGACGCAGGAAAAAAGACCAAGGACTTAACAACACACTGCATTAAAACTTTCTTCCTCAATGCCTCTTATCTACGTCTGTCCAAGTATTACTCGCACCTCTCTAACTTGGAATTTGCGCCCCCTCTTTTTCCGGTTAAGCCTTTCATGGCCGGCTAGCCACACAATTGCAGCTCTGCAGCACATGCCTTGCGGGATCCTTATTTAGGGCTGTTACTACTATTACTACTCGGTCCGGCTTGGTGGATTTCAAGCTAGCGATAAGTTTAAAAGACGAAGTGCCAGTAGTGCGGATAAGACGTGTTTATCAATGGCAACACGACCATGAGACAAGATTTTTTACTTGGTTGCATTATTTTCTTTTTTTCTTACTTTATTTTTATATATTTTAAAAATTTAATAAACTTTTTTTTTTATCCTGCGTAGAAGTGACGATATTCCTCTAATCTTAAATTACCGTACTTAATATTTAATTAAAAATATCAAAGTACTTAATTAAATAATACTGTATTAAACGGGATAAAATAATATGTGGAAGAGTATTTTTAAGTGAGAAGCCAGAGTTTAATATTTCATGGATAAGCAACAAAGTGGAGAGAGAAAGAGAAAGAGAGAGACTGTACCAAGAGAAAGAGAGAACGTTTTAGCGTAATCCGTTGAAATGCGATACTAAAAGCTACGGATTTGCGCATTTTTATGGCCGTAGTCTGCTATATATAAAACGCCTACGTGTTTTCTTCCATTCAATATATATTTTTTATTTCGATGCAGCTAATTCAAGCAAATAATGGCCAATGACAGATAAGAGTAAAACAAAACAGTTGTGAATGTAAATCATTTTTTCATAATATATATTTTTTTTCTTCAAAAATATGAAATATTGCTTCATTTTTTTAAAAAACTTATTTAACAAAGCTAAAAGTTCAAAGTGCTTTATAAAGAAATTTAATTAATTCACCTAGTATTCGTTTTATAAGTCGAAATTTTCAAGACAGCCAAAAAAGCAGAGTAAATAGTTTCGTTTTGAGACTAAATAACAAGTTTCATTTACCTCCTCGAGAAACTTCTTCCCTTTCTTTCTACACCCCCTGTTCTCCTTTCGTTTCTTATTTCACAGGTTTAAAGTTTGGTAACCGACTGTAAAGAAAAAGAGGATAAAAAAAAAGAAGAACAAATGCTTTTTGCGCACCACCCCTTTTTTTTTTATCCTTTCACCATCTTTGAAAAGCGATTTCTTCTTTTCTCAACCGACGTAACTCGAGAGAAGCAATTAGCGTGAATACGTTCGCGTTTGTTTAACGGAGATGGAATAACAGTAGATAAGAAAGCAAAAAATACATCAAGAAACGTCGAACGGATTGAAGAAGAAGAAAAAGAAGAAAAAAAAAGAAAATGTAAGTACGATTATGAGGCTCTCTTGAATGGAGCTCTTTAAAAAGTTAATTTAAAGTTGAAGGAAGGATTGGCTATGATGACCGCGGGGAGTTTAATTAATTAACGAGGAGGGAGTTCGTACAGACATAGGTACTAGAGTGTAGTATATAAGCATAGATGGAATATTTTAACGGGTCAAGATTCAACTGCATACGTCAATGTCTAAACAAGTTAAATCCGCTTGCTAAGGTCAATTTATTCTTCTCTCAGATTAAGTTTTTTGAACAATAAAAATGACTTATTCAAATAGAAAAAATTGCTCAATTTAAAAATAAAAAAAAAAATAGATAGAGGAAAGCAGCAGATTTTCCTTCCAGAAAATTAGCTTTGATTACAGTAATTTTAATATAATTTTCCAACATCTAAAATTATCGTTCCACTGACTTTGAACGAATATCTCTGTAGAGTTCTGAGTAAGAAGAAAATTGTGTATGGTAACATATGTATATGTATATACATCGCGCTCTTTAATCTCATTAGCAGCTTTAATGCAAGAGAGAAACGTATGTCAAGAGGAAAGAGAGAGAAAGAGAGAACGCCATTGATGTAATGTACGCGCCACAAGATTGATGCGATTATTACTAACTTAATGAAGATGTATTAAGAGGAAAGAGCTCCAATTGAATTATCACTGAACTTTTTTTTTTCTCATAAAAGGATCCTAATTAAAATGTGAACTTTAACATTGCTTAGCTCTAAAAGCATCCATGATCAAAAATTTAAAAAATAAATAAAATTATACCATAGTACATCTTTTTGCCTACGATATTTTAAAATCGATTAATCAGATGAATCATTACGCAAGGTAACATTAATTTTGAGAAAAAGCAATGCAACAACTATATATGCTCATATAGCTTAATTTCCAAGAGCTTAACAAAAGTACACAACTCTAGCAGAGCCTTTCATAAAAAGAGTTGCTGAAAGCTTTGAAAAAGAAGAATAAAGGCAGCAGCAGCAGTGGAGCAGAGAAAAAGCACACGTCACTGCGATACACTACGAGAGCTGGGGCCATACACGCTCCAAAGAGACAGAACAAAAGGCCAGTCGTTGCAGGAATAAAAAGTTTGGAAATAAGCGAGAAGGACGCATACAAAACGGCTTTGTTTCGTGAACGACTAAAGCAGATATATATATACATAGGCCTATACATAACAGTTAAATCCTACTACTCCTTTAATTCTCCTTTCTCATTTATATTTATCCAGCGATCGTGGGCTTGTATATCGGGATAAATCGTTGACCACGGGCTGGAGCAATTAGCCGCTAAAGTTGAGCCTTATACGCCTCGGAAATGGGGCGTGCAAATTTCCGCGAACGCCTAGCTGCTGCTGCTCACCGGACGCGGGCTATTAGCTACGCCATCCGCGAGTTCGGCAAGCCCTGTGCTACTGAGACTGACTTTGGTACTCGCATGTATATATATAAGGGGGGGGGGGTGTACGCGCATGTCCGATCGATCCGCTTCTCGGATCTCACTCTGCTTTTACACTTGATGCTGCTGCTTCTGGCCAAACTCGATAATGAAATTGCCGGGCTTCTTCCGGCGAGTATCGGACATGCTTATTTCAGGCTGAATTAAAACTTTGATTGGAAAAGGATTTCCCGAGATATTTTTGGGCTGGTTTATTTTTTGTACTGTGAGTATGAGGATGTATCTAAGTGAGTATTGGATAGAGCAGATTGATTTATTTATAAATATTCCGAGTGGTCGTTTATTTTTGAACGAGTAAAATTGAGTCAAGTAAAATTTTAATGTTCTTCCTTCGAGTTTTTTTGTTAGGATGTATAATTATAAACTTTGCAGCTAATAAGGATGTAAAACTACTTTCCTATACTATTTTACTTATTTTTTTAAGAGAGTGAAAGAAAGTGTCAAAGTTTAGTTGAAGCAACGAGATTAAGAATCAAGTAAGCTTGCGAGAGAGACAGGTGTTCGACGAGAGTTTGGGCAACATATAGGAATGTTAAATATTTACTTCTTGACTTTCAAGTTTCGAAAATTTTGGCTTGGCCCGAATACTTGTCTGTGTGTAGGTATAGAGGGTCTAGGTATAGACCTGCCAACCAACCAGTCGGCCAACCCTACTCTTCGACGGCTTCTTCGTCTCGACGTCCTCCCGAAGTGCAACTTTGCAATTTTTAGTACGCCAAGCAAACCTCTTGCCTAAGGTTGATTCTAGGGAATTTACACTGTTATCGGAAGCCTCAAGCAGAATGTATAACTATATAGAGTCGTGGCTTGTCGATATAACTTACTGACAGCTTGAGTTTGAAGAAAATTTCTATAATGTTAATTTACTATTGAAGCTTGTTTGAAAATATTGAAAATCACAATTTGTTTCAATCAATTACTGCTAATAAAGTAGAGTACGAAGTTTACAACGAACAATGGTTTTTGTTTTTTCTTTTCTTTTTTAATAAAGCTCAATTTTTTTGTAGTATTTTGAAATGACAAAACAAAAAAAGTCTTTTTACTTTAGAAATTGTTAAAAATGATCGAGTTCAAAATTACAAAAATATATAAATATAAACTTTCAAAGAATATACATTAATATAAATATGTACATAGCTTTATTAATCAATGGAAAAAGGCAACATCAGTCTGTTTTTTCCTTGATTAAAATAAAGAATACACACTTTTTTTCTTCATTGTTTATGCATCGTAATATTTTTTTTTTTTTATATTTTTTTCAAAAATAACATTCACTTCTTTTCCTTCTTGTTATTTTTTTGTTCTTTTTTTTATGATTGCTCCTTTTTGTATATCCAAGTTTATCGAAGAAGTTTCTTGCGCATAAAACAAAGAGTAAGCACAGTAGTAGCAGCAGCAGGGCGGTACACACCTCGCTGCACTTTACGATATCAAAATAAATTTCATTCCCAAGCTATCACTGTCCTCCCCGTCCTTGTCAAGCCATCTACACAAATCCTTCCCTTCCTTTCCTCCTACTCCTTCCGAGCAGCCTCGCAAAACCCCTTATTTACCACACATCTTCGAAAAACCGTATCAGCCTCAAATCCACATCTCTTACACACATACACGCACACATAATAAGAGGGAGAGAAAAAAAAATAGAGCAGAGGCTGTGTGTCGGTATCTAGAGCAGCGCGTCGTGGCAAAAGCCTGAAATTGATTCCAGCGAAGCGTCGTCGTCGTCGTCGTCGTCGTCAACGGCGTCAGGCAAATTGTTTTCTTTTTTTTTCTCTCCCTCTCCCGGAGGCTAAAGCAGAAGGAGGCCTAGCCATAGCAATGCCTGCGTGTATATATATGATACGTATTCGATTTCACGCAAGAGCCGTTCCATCTCTCAACTGACGAGGGAGAGAAGGGTCGCGGCTGTCTACCAGAGTCTCTCTTTCGCGCTTGCAAATAATTCAGCCACTTCGATAAAGTGTCGCGGCTCCATTTGGAAAATCAAATTCAGCCTTTGTCGTTGTTGTTGTTGTTGTTGTTATTACCGGACCATATTTCGCCAGCGTTTTAATGACACTCGCATTTGTTAAAAATGTGAGAGGGAGGTAGGGGGGAGGGGGCATGGTTGATTGAGCGCAGTAATCCGAAATATATGACGAGAGCATTATTATGAAAAGAGCACTCGTTGAATTAATACAGGCGTGTGTTGGCCATTATTACTACCACCACCTCTATACTACTACTGAGGCCTCGACTTATGATACGGTAAATTATGTTTTCAAATACACACATACACGTGCACATGTACCTGCATTATATGCACTAAATTTTCAGCCAATCACTCGGCTTGCTCCGAAATAAAATTTTGTACATAAATGCTTTTCGTATACAAACATACATATATCCGGATTTCCATCAGCTAAAACGACGACTATGCGGTTTTCACGGTATCAAGCTTTTAACGTGTCGTAATTTAAAAGCTGGGACACAGACCGAACCGACACATTACTGCTAAAAACAAAGCTCATTGCGGATTGATATATGCAAACTATAAATATACACGCTACACTCCAACAATTTTCAAGTAAAGAAAAAAAATGTTTAATTAAAATCAAATATTTTCCACTGACTATAGATACACGTCACCCTACCACCACTACCAGCAGCAGCAGTGAGTTATAAGAAAATATTGATCCACCATCTGCGGCCCCCCAACTGTTTTTCCAATCCGGTTTCTCGTCTCCAGCTGTGACTATTCTCGGATCTCCTCTCACACCAAAAAAGAGTAGCGTAGATCGAAAGTCGTACAGTAAAAGCAGTAGCAGCAGCAGCAGAATTGTCAGCATATGAACTGTCGCTCACGTGAAATTTTCCTCTCTTGCTTATATACACTAGTATTGTACATATGTGTATGTTATGTAGCTATATATATTCGGCAACTGTGTTTTTCCAGTTCTGTCCAGGACGTATACGTATACATTTGCCAAGTATTTGAGTGCTTCATGTATATATAAACGCGTCACATATTACCTTTTCCATCTGCAGTACAATACTACTACTACTACTACTATTACTAGCTGGAAAGCAAAAGGAAACTGTCAAGTTATTTTATCTTTATTTTTCAGTTCGCTTACGCCGTTGAATTTATATACACACATAAATGTATGTGCAAGCGTGTCACACATTTCGATACTTTTCGATTAGAATGACATATTACAGAATCGAATAACGTTTATTACGTTTTTTTTTATAGATTATATAGTTAGCTGTTCGCAGCTGGTAAGCTAATTTTACGATTTAACATTGAAAATTTATATAAAATCATAACTGGCTATACATGAATGATAAATTTTAGTCAGTAGCGATTTCGCTAAACTATAGTATACCCTCCTCCCCACTGATACAATTACGAGACGAACGCTACAATTTAATCCATTTAATTATTCGAAATATTCCTTTTCCAGTATAAATTGCTAAAGTTATTATTCGAGAAGCAGTGGGTGGCGTGTGACTTATTTAAATTATCTTTCCGGTGTAGTCCATTTCTGCAATGTACTATCTGTATAATTTTGTCAGAAAATCAAGTTATACACGTCCAGAAGACAAAGAGAGAAAGAGAGAGAGAGAGAAAGGCTAGAGGAGAATAATTATTATCGCGACAAAAAGCAAGAACATTGTATTCTAAATCACCAGGTAGATATGTCAGACACTCCACGCGATACACAGTCACACAGACACAAGAGATGCAAGCTTAATTGCTAAAGTTGTAATTGTTAGCCAAATAATCAAGCTGGTTTGTGATCCGGTGGTTGTGGTGGTGGTCGAGGAAGTGCCCCTCTTGTGTTCTATTAATAAATCTTCAGACAGGATCTGAGAAGAGAAAAAGAGAAAGAGCTTACACGTGCACTCGCGTCAAAAGGGAGCATTCTACCAATCAGGCTGCTGGTAAGCTGGAAGGAATGATGAATGGTGTATCGAGGATCCCTTCGAAAAGCAGCGTTCACAATTAACCTAATTAGCCGTATAGCCAGGTCATTAATAAACCAGGAGGAAGTCAGAACCTGACGCCGGCCGGTTTTCATCGAAGAGTCGATGCCACCTCCCGTATACAGTCTGTACATCATCTCTTGGTGCAAGCAAGCAAGCCGATCCACAAAATCCGCGCTCGTTAGTCTACTCCCACAATTCTCCTCCTCCTCACTGTTCGATGCCAATTTCTCGGCTGCGCGCGTCTGCTGATTCTCGTTTGCGGGTTAGCACACCCTCCCTTCTCTCTACCTCCTTCTATTATATATACAGCAGGGTATATGGTGAGGAGAAGCCATTTGTCGATTGCGGCAAGGGAGCATTCGAAGAAAAGGATAATGAGCCAGAGCCGTTAGTTGTGCGCCTGGAGAAGAGCTTCGAATTAATCACTTCGCTTGAATTCGACAGATACTGACGTTCGACACCCCTTACCCCCTCTACCAGCTTTTTTTTTTTTTTTTTTTTTTTTTTTTTTTTTTTTTTTTTTTTTTTTTTTTTTTTTTTTTTTGTTTTTTTTTTTGTTTTTTTTTTTTTTTTTTTTTTTGTATGAATAACGATTATTTTCAAATGAAAATTGTGTTGATACACAAAATTATGTAACAAGTTTTTTTTTTAAAATTGAAAATAACGATTGTATTTGATTAAAATGTACGATGAAAAGACTTGAAAACGATTGATTTGATAAGAGATATTAATGGAGTGTCTAAGATTGGATCGTTTTCTGGCAAACGTTTGTTTTGACTTACATAATCCAATTTTTCATGTAAGAAGGAAGTAGATAAAATCAGCAAGAAAAGTACCCTTTTATATTCCTGGTACAAGAGGTATAAATTTTCATGTATATTTTTTCTTTCTTTTATTATTATTCCGCTTGAAAGATCAAAATCATTTTCGCATTATTTTCAAACTTATGTTTGCTTACCAATTGATATTAACCATGAGACCATTTGGCTGTGTTTCAGAATTTTTTTCTTTTTTATTTTCTCACTTGTAGCTCCTTCGGTATTTTAGCGTATAAAAAAATACTTGGTAAATCAAACGCAGCGATACATATCTTTCTCACTCGCGACTCTTACTCTCCGGCTTCTGAAAAGAGCAGTAAATAAAATTTCAAAACTTTGAAAATTATTTATCTCGATATCAGTATATGGTTGGACGTGTAAACAGACACGCAAACAGGTTTCCTTATCGCTTTCCGTTTCTAATTCTAACTTTTAGTATACATGAGCCTTTTTATAAAAGAAAAAAAAAGAAACCAGAGTATTACAGAACGCGCAGAAGAAAATTCATCAAATGAATCTCCGAAATTTCTACTCTTACTCATTCTCTTCAGCCAATTACAAAGATGACTGGTAAGTAAAGCAATTAATTTCTTTAGCCCCACAATCTTCTCCTTCAGAATAAGAGACCTATTTAAAGGCGTTTTAGCATTTGGAGTAAGGACTTAGCAACTCAGCAACCGCAGCAGCAGCACGCACAACAACAGCAGCCGTAGCAGCAGCAGAGGCGCGCACATCTTTTCCCGATTCATCACTCGCTTCGAAACTCTCGCGTCACTTCAACCATTAATCACCAGTTGGTATACGAGTTCCGTAAACAGCCTCCTCGTCTTTCGCTCCAAGAGGCAAGAAACACCAGGTTGCTAGAACTACCCTAAACCACCAGCAGCGCGTTTCTACTTCAAGAAGGATAAAGAAGAGGAGGAAGAGGAGGAGGAGGTGAAGGAGGAGTCCGCAGTGAAGAGGCGTTGGCTAGCGACAACAAGGAGGAGTCGCAATGAGTGGCCCGTTAAAACTGACGAGACGCCAATTGGCGAAGAGCCAGTGTTTGAAGTAAAGAGATAAAGAGAGAGAGAGAGGAAGAGATAAAGAGAGTAAGGTACTAACGGCAAACGCAACAGATATGCCACTTGTTACGTTTATCAGCGAGATATTGTTATGGTACTTCCGCGTAATTTGTGCGCAAGAGTCAAGAGCTACGATATAATATATATTATCGAAAGTTGAACGTATATATACCTATATTCTCGATCGATTTTGCTTTTTGTCAAACGCACGTTTGCTACGCTGAATCTAACTGGATGTCAGAGACAGAAACCTCCTCCGTCTCATATACTTACTTTGTACATGGAGCTTTCAAAATCAGTTGGATCATAAAGCTCTCTATATGTTGAACAACCTTAAGAACGACGATCTACTACTATACTACCGAAGTCCGGATAAATTTTCGTGTTTGACTTAATGTTAGAGTTCTAGTCTATATATTATTGGAAGCTGGAACTAAGCATACATACGTTAGAAGACAACTTATGCAATGTCAACAATGTTAAATTTGTTTTAGAAAAAAAAGAAATGTTTGAGGATTTAGTCATTAGAAATGTTATTCTAAACTTGTAATATTTCATACATGTATAGTTGAAATTATCGTATAGTCAAACATTTAACTTTGAACAAAAGTTTTCAGTGCTAGCTTTAACATATATATTACAGCGCAGCATTTGATCTAAAATTTGGATAATTCAAATTTAGCGTGTCGTGGATATATACTGAAAACTTTATATATGTAACATACCATTGTCTGCTTAAAATTTTTCAATGCTTCACAACAAATGTTGCTTAACATGACTTTACTCGTAACATTACATGTCAAACAAACTTTTACTAAATTTGCCAAAAAATACTGCTATTTGATATTATTAGAAAAATAATTGCAATTTTCCAAACTGACAAGTTTAAAGATAAAGTTTGTTGAACTTTTTTTTAAAAAAATATGCATAAATCTTGTTAGGTAGTAAATCAGTTGGTATACAATAGTGCCGATATTTACCTCGACCTACGATGTATCTTGATAAAAAAAAAGAAAGTAAAAGCCATAAAACAGCAAATAGGATAAAAGAGTATCGAACTATAGCGTGATTAATATCTTACCTGCATTATTTTCTTTCCCCCCCCCCCTCACCCAACTTAAAAATCATGAATATTCATTCGAAAGTTTCACGCGATCACTCGATTAAATATAAAACAAATTTTCATTTATTCAAACCAAATAATCTTTTCCTAAAATCCAACCAGGCTTTTCAGCACAGTCATTCGCGCCAGCAAGTAGATGGCCACTCGCCAGGAGCAACAGCAATTCTTATCAATGCAAATTCGCTAGTCGAGATCGCATTCTCATTAACCTTATCTTATAGCTATATATGCTTGAAGCCAACGCAAACACATACACCAGTCCCAGTAGAACATATATATAGATACGCAGCACGAATTGCAAATCTACCGTTACGCATGAGAGAGAGAGCAGGTATATAGGCTCATCGCCCCCAGGCTCGTACAAGGTCTCGTGCTACATTTACTCTCTCCCTCCTCCACCTCGTCGTATCCACTTTTATACAAGCACACGCGACAGAATAATGTTTCCTTGCGCTCCTCGTCAGCCGCCGCGAGCTACGGCACGTCTCACGGGAGAGGAAGCGCGGATGTCGCCTCGGGTATCGCCAGCGTCATGGCTCTTTGGCTTTTCTATATTGTAGTCGCTGCGGGAGAAAGGTGGGAGGAAGCCAATATATACGCGGAAGTTGGATGTCTCACGTGGTGTATATTTATGTATATACCACCTAGCGCCATTCGCTTCGATTGGCTTCTTTATTGTAGCCTGGAGAAGAAGAAGAAGAAGAAGAAGTCCGATGGTTCAAGGTCAATATGGATGATGCCTGCGGATTTACGACTAAACCTACTACTCGAGTGGTATAATATGTGATGCTATTTGTGATGCTTCTCCTTATGGGAGTTTCTGGTAATATAAATATTACCCGGCAATACCTACTATATATGAAGGACGTAAGTTTACTTTTTTTATTTACGAACCTTGCTTGTCTATAAATAAAAAAAGAAAAAATATGAGACGTAAATTTTATATATTTTTTTTATACAAATTACGAATTGCGACGCGTTAAAGATTGTCAAAGTAATTTTAAGGAAAGACATTAAGTTGAAAAGTTCAGATATAAAGCACATAAAGCTTTGTGTAAAAACAAGAAGATTGACAATTTGAAGAAATTTTCAACAGATGACGAGACAGAAAATGAATGGTAAAAAAAAGACTTGTGAGAAAGTAAAGAGGAGAGAGGGAGTTGAAAAGAAGAAATTGCTAAAAGACTAGTAGAAAAAAAGGCAGGCACAAAGGATTGAAAAAGAGAATATATTTGACGCAAGACGAGTCGTCGTCGTCGTAGTCGTCGTATAGCGCGTGAGAGACAAGGGATGTTCAAGGTTCAAGTCCTTCGAAGAACGAGGACAGACACTGACGATTGCATTGTCCGAAAACTCAACCTCTTATCTCATACACACACACACAGAGATATACACACATACACTTACAAATACGTCGCTTTCGTTTTTCGTCCTCTTGTTATACAAAAGGCTTATTTTTTACAGCTACTCTATCTCACACGCGAACTATTTCGCGTTGAAACTTGACGTGACAAAAAAAAAAAGAGAAATATTCAAACATGAGTAACTAGCTGGAATACTCGAAAATATCCTTTATTTTTTGCCAAGCTACTTTTTTCATTCAAGCTGATTTTTACCTAAAACAAAAAAAAAGAAAGAAAAAGAAATCCTCGAGTGTAAATCCGATTACAGCAGTACCTCAAGAAAACTAAGCTTTAAATTTAGCAGAAGCAAAAATTTACATCGTGCCATGTGCAACGATTGGAATAATCACACACAAGAGTGATCCGCACCCCCCGCATTACCATAAGCAGCCTCATTACAAGACTCCCCTTATCCCTCCCTGAAATTTAAAATAAGTTGGTGCCCCCCCCCCCACGCCTCAGAAAAAGAACCGTAGCTTACTAGCAACCGACAAATCATTTACCCAGTCAAAGCGAAAGGCAAAGTAGAGAAAGAGCGGGGTAAACGTAGGAGTTGGCAGTACAGCAGGCTAACGTAAAAAGCAACTACATCAGCACATAACACAGATCGATGTAAGGGGCGCGAACGCAGCCTAATCTAGATCGAGCGTTATCGCCCGGTCATTAACCTCGAATTACGACGGCCACACAACGGATTAGCCTCGGAATAATTCAGCTCTATCCATGAATACAGATATGTGCAGAGAAAGGGAGGAAATTCACTTGGTGGTGGTTCCTGCTCGAGATAGAGGCATACTCTCCACCAACGCACACATACCAGTACCGCAGGAGATTAACGCTCAGACTCGTGTTTGACACCTTGCGAGAACAGCAGGTTATATATACCGATATACCCGCGCGGCTCGTGTCCGATCTGCGCATTAATCCCTCGAAATTACACCACCGCTACAACACTGTATACTCTATATATACTAACCGCTGCGCCTGCACAGTAGCAGCTAACGCACCTGCACTTCTGCCTCTTCCAACTTTACGACTCTGTACCAACGACCCAGCTCTCTCTGCCAAGCCTATTCACTTCTATATCCTTTTGTTCCAAACGTTTCGCTTATTCTGTTTTTGTTTTTCTTTTCTATTTTTTTTTCTTTCTTCTCTTTTCTTTTTTTATTCTTCCTAGAGCGACCTCGGGGGCACATTTGTGCTGTCGCGAGCGAGTTGGATGAAACGTGTAGAGATAGATACAGCTCTGGGAGATCATGACGCAAACTCGGCAGGCACGATATATGAAGAAGTATATACGCGAGTCCATTTTTGCAAACGCAAGACTGAAATGCCTAGCAGAGACATAATTTTTTTTCTTATTATTATTCTTATTCTACTTTTCTTTTTTGTAGCTAAGCGAAAATTGCTAGGCAAATTGTAAACGTGTTTTTTGAAAAATGAAGTCAGTTAGTTTTCTTTCTTTAACATTATAGCGAATATGAATAGAATTTTTTTTAGCGTATAAAATTATAATGCTTGTATGCACAATAAAAGCTTGCAGCTTTTAGGCGTAAGCTTGGTATAAAAATTATGAACTACGCAGTACTAGTATAGTTGACATGACTTTTATGCAAATTTAAGAAGAAGTAAATTCCAATTACATTTTAGTGAAATATTCGCTTGAGAGAGGATCAGCTGCTTATTACCGTTTCTACATCCGGGTGGCAAAAAAATACTTCGCTTGAAATCATTGTGAAAAGTATTAAAGTGTGATTCGTTATCTGAAAGTTTTGCGAAATGTAATTGAATTAAACTACCTTGCATATATACACGTACGTATATTCTTTTTTTTTTTTTTTCGTCTTCTACTTCTAAGCAGATGTAAATTTAACGACGCTTTTTTAGTTATTCAAATTTGAAGAGATGTCGGTATCCATTATAAAGAAAATGTATGCAAACCAGTTTTCTAATGTAAATTCGGGACCCATATTTAAAAGCTAAAAAAAAAAAAATTCACTGAAGATGATTGATTAAGAGCATTATTTATATACATAAACTCGAAAAATCAATTACTACGAAATAAAATAAAAAGTTTTATATCCGCTTTACATAAAGATAAAATAAATAAATAAAATAATAATTATTGTTACTTTAACTTATTTATAGAACGATAAATTTAATTATTTCTTTTTTTAGAACGAAATGAATCATCAGTTTATAACAAACTATCGATAAACTTCTTCCGGATAGTCATAAAACTTAAAAACCTCTAATAAACTAAAATTTTTAACATTTACAGCTTGTACTGCTGTTAAATTTTTTACCTATCAAACTTTCCACACATACACACACATACAAAAGAACTCATTCAAGTGAACTCACTGGTATTTGTTATCTAGACTCGTAAAGCAACTAGAGTTTTAACAACCAACCGTATCATTACATTCACGAGGTGTAGAAATTTATTGTGAATAAAGATTCGAATAAAGTATAGGCCTCTCATAAAAATGTATGAGCTGTACAACACGACGAGTCGCACAAAAGAATAATATGTTTTATTCTTTTTTTTTTTTTTTTACTTTTCTTTATATTGACCCATTTTAAGATATTGTTCGTTTGTTTATGGAGTTATTATAATAAATATACCATACTTTTCTAAATAAAATTTATAAAGAAATTAAAATAAAAAAAATTGTGACGTCATTAAAATTGTTATTAAATCTTGAAGAAAATAAGGTGGCACGCATTCGGAGAGAGAGAGAACGAGAGAGTCCATTATTTGTAGGTTGTCAGTTCAATAGCGCAGGAGAATTCTAAAGTCTAATAATAATCCGACGACAAATATTTACCGATGTCAAAAGGATATTTCTCAGTACTCTGTATAGTATATGTCGTCTCTGCTTTGTATCCAGCTTACAAAAGCTTATAGCCTGACCTAATCCACTTTATTTTTAGCAATTACATTACTTACTTTATCTCTCTCTCTTTTATTTTTCATTGCAATATAAAAAAGAATTATGTAATTTAAATTTACGATTCACAAGAAATAACAGTTTATCAATTTTAATTTCAAAATAAAGATTAACGCGTAGAACGCAGGAGGCGAGAGAACGTTTGCCTGTGATTTACACGACAACGTGAAAGAGTTGGCCAACTTTAAAGAAGTACCAGCAGAAGATGAAGAAATAAAGCCAAGAAAGACAGAATGAAAGAGACACTACTAGACCGGACTTAATAATCCAAGCCGGCTACTTCAAGCCAGATGAAAGAGAAAGGAGTTAAGTGCGAAATTGTCTTTTGGATGAATGTACACTTCGCGGCTGCGAAGTTTTCACGAGAGGCCGCGGTCGCCGTCGTCGTCAGAGTCACTCGTCCCCAGCGCACTCTTCGGAGTACACACTCAAAAGAAAAAGAGAGAACGTAAAGTTCATCTATCCGGCTAGCCAAGAGAATAGGGAGAAAGAAAGAGAGAGAAAGCTCGAGACGCGATGCCCGAGATAAGGGGGTAGGGAATGAGGAGAGAAAACAAACGTCAAGTGCGCGAGGCGAGCCGCTCGTCAAGTGCGGGGAAAGGAGAGGAGGGGAATAACAGCAGACGAGATCGATTAATTGGACCGGAGCATCTTCTTTCCCTTTCCACCGCTTATCCTAACTTTATACCACCACCGACGATGACGACGACGACGACGACGACTGGTCGCTCTTTTATTTACAAAGCTATAAGCGAGATGACCGATCGAGGACGAGGTTGAAAATAAATTATTTTATCTCTCCAGCTCGATGTGAATTCGTAATTAATTAAAATCTTTTAGTTTGCAGAGATTGACCAGCTACTGCTGCTGCTGCTGTTGCTGAGAATACATCAAAGTTCGAATATATTATGCGTTGTCGAAAAAAGAAAAGAGAAGAAATAATTATGTTATTGCGTTTGGATAGCAAGACGAGATATGTACGATTTACTATATTGCGATATTAGATTATTTTAATGAAATCCTTCAAATTACCCTCTACTATTCTTCCGATATTTTTGTAAGCTACTTTTTATATAATTTCAAATGAGATTTATACGAGAGAGCAAGCTATACGAGAAAAATTAAAGGGGAAACACTGAAAAATTTAAAATTCAATCTCTGAATGTCTGACTTGTTCTGTGTTTATACTACTGACTTATGTCGTATATATCTACCTGCAGACACACAGCACTATGTTTATTCATCATACTCAAACAAGTTTTTTAATTGTTTCACGCGATTCAAGAAGACCAATTCGATTCTCATTTGCATCTCTATCCAATTTCAAGACGTTATCAGTAATTAATTCAAATAATTCTCAGCAGACCCCAAGAGATAGCAAGTTTCTTTATTGGACATAATCGATATTCTTCTTTGTGGCACCTATTTAAAGTTCCTTTTCCTTCATGACGCAATTTTTATTCTGTATATAAGCACAGCAATCTTTTTTTTGGTAATTAACACTGCTTTACAAAAAGAGCATTTTCGTTTTATAAAAATATATTATTTGCAAAAGTTACAGAATACGATTGTTGAAGAGTAATCAATTGAAAATTCATTTTAAACGAGGTCGAATATAATAGTGTCACATTGACTAGAATTCCTTGCATTTTTTTTCTGCCATCTCACGCAATTCGATAATCTCTTCGGGCAATGTTTAAGAGAGAAAAGCATAAAAATGTGAAAGAAACCACGAGAGTCACAGATGATGATGATGATGATGATGAAAATGCAGAGAAGCGACGGAAGGCATAGTCTTTTCGACCGAATTGTGGGGTAAAGAAAAGTCAGGCTACTGCAAAATTGGTCTCTTCAAGGCGGACAACAATAGCTCCCCGCCATTCAATACCGAAACCTCATTATATTAGAAAATTTCCTTTGCGCAAGGCCTCCCATTTTATTCGTTGCGACTTCAGTACCGGCGAGTTCTCACCGCGGAGCACAACTATACGACGACGGCAACAACAATGACAGGGGATTTGGTAAAAGAGACGAAAATAGACGCAGCTTTTTTCCGAAAGAACGATTTTTCGCGATCCGCGGAAAAAAAAGAAGGTCAAGTAGGAAAACTTGGTTTGCTGGGGGAGGGGGGAAGCTGATTCCTCATGTGGGTGGGCGCGCGCGCGCGTATAGCTACACGTACGTACATACACACAGACGTACACGAGGACTCTATCGGATTTCCTTTGTTGGTACACCTATACTGAGAGCAAGCGAGTGAGAGCTAAATGAAGCGGAACTGCGAAAATAATCGTGGCTATTTGATTAAAGGAGGTCGAATTTTTTTATTGTAACAGCTGCAACAGCAGCTAAAAGAAAGAGCTGGGGCGCTACTATACTCTACTGGCTTTTGAGAACACGATCGGACATTTTCAAGGCTGGCTTAGGTATTTTTTTTTTTTTTTGGAGAATCGAATACCATGATAAATTCGAGGCTGGAATGCGTATAGGTACGTTGTTCACAGTAGCACCGATAATTCCAAGAGAAATATACGCTTCCCTTTCACGTAAAAGTGGAAATTGGAAAAATAGCCTGGCTGCCCACTCGCTATTTGCTAACTCGATAGCAATTTCTCTGTTAAGTTAATTTAAAGCCTGATATGCTCGGATATGGAGAATCAATAAAATAATTCATTCCTAAATTCCATTTATAATTTTGCATTTATTTATTATTTTTATTCTTATTTTTAGTTTTGTTTAAATTTTCAAGGAAAAATATTCTTTTATTTAAAGCAGCATATAGAAAATATCTAGTTTTTAAAGCTTCTACAGATATTTATATCTAATAAAATTTTAGAAAAATAAAAAACAGTCTGTAAAACTTTTAAAGCCATAAAAAAAAATCCAATGTTTCGGTCTTAAAAACTATAAAAGTTTTGTAAAAAAAATATATAGAATAATGAAAAAGCATTAAAGTGTCATTCACTCGGTGACTTTCCATTTTATTAAATGGAAACTGCTGTTTACGACAATTTTAATGCTTATATCGATCGAGTTGCAAGATAGCGTGGTATAAATCATTTTAGAGGCAAAGAATGAAAGAAAGAATGAAAAAAAAAAAAAGAAGAACGGCATGTTTTAGACGTTTATTATCAGTCGACACGTGGCAGCTTAGGCGGTTAACGAGCTTGACTGTTGCCTTGCTTTCTTTTTCTCCATGCTACTCTCTGCTTTTAAGGATATTTATTCTACCTTCTTTACGCCCAGTTACGTAATAAAACATGCAGTAAAAAATGTTTCTCTTGTTTCTTGACGAACCGCAGCCAGTAAGAGGAGACAAAGGAATTTACGCTTTTCTAATATATAAGGTATGTTTTTTTTCCGGTTAGAAAAAAACGATTAAATCATAAATACATTTAGCCTCTTTATATTTCTCATAAAATTTTCTCCTATGAACTTAAATGTATCGTCTGACTAAACACTCTTTATTCTACTTAAAACTGATTTGAAGCAGAGTTCTTCAAAGCGTTATAACAACTTTTGCACAAACTAAACTCAAGTTTATTATACTGAACGTTAAAAATCATAAAGCAAAAAAGCATCGAGAAAATTCAAAGCAGCAATCACTTTTTAAAATGCAACATCGAGAGAGAACAAAAGAGAGTCATAGCAAGAAAATATTGGAGTAGAGCAAAGAGACTCGGAACTACTGCTGTTCCAACCGAATGCACGTATCAGTGATATTTACGACGCGTCGTCTCGTCTCGTCTCGTACGAGCGATTTTCTCACAAAAGTATCGGGCCCGTATAAGCTACCGAGAGCTGATGCTACTGCTACTATAGAGCATTGGCAAAACAAAGAAAAATGCCAGGACGAAGAAAAAAGAAGCAGAGCCTTCGGCGCGGTTCACTTGAGCCACTGCCACCGACCACGCACATACATATACTTTACGGCCCGCTGCTCGTCCAAACATTTCTCTTTGTTTCCGTAAAACTTTCAGGAGCGTAAAAGTGCCCACTCCAACGCTCTTCTCTTTCTCTCGAGTAATTTTAGTCTTTGGTCGAAAAGACGAGGAAGACGACGCACATTCAAGAGAGAAGAAGAAGAGAGAGGAAAATCGACCATACCACGACAAGGACGCGCTGATGAGGAAATATCGAACGCTTTTATCTTTATCGTTTCGCCGCTGCACACGCCCGTCTTTTCTTTCTCTTCTTTCCACTATCTCTCTTTCTTTCTTTTCTCTCGGCCATTTTCAGAGAGACAGTCCAAGCCGAGAGTCCAAGAGCGGTGCTTTATTTTACGGATTAGCGGTTGAAGGCCTGTGTTACGCGCACGGCGGTGGCAGCGGCGTCCATACGGCATTTTTCCAGCGAAGAATTGCCAAACTTGGAAAGCCCGGTAAATTCACGAGGACTCACTGCTACTGGGGTAATAAAAAAAGATTTCCATATTTATCAGAGCGAGGAATTAAGTGCAAGGTCAGGCTGTATACATGTATATGTCTGACTCTTGGAAAAATTTTTCGTTGCAGTCATCAATTTCTTCCTTTCCCTTTCGACATCTATCGATATACATATACCTTCAAAATACTTGATGAAATTCACTTTTTGACTTTATTAAATTTCAAAACTTTTATCTCGCTGAGTAATATTGAACACGATTTTTACAATATATTGTCAGAATTGAAATTTCTTTTAATTATTCTAACCAACAAATGGTTTGCTTTTTTTTATATTAATCAATCTTGGAAATAGAACAGTTTTTTCATTTTTTGTCGATTATTTAAGAATCTCGTTGAAAAAAGTATATAATCATGCATTTTTAATCACCACATAAACATTCTTTCTTTGGAAACAAAAAAATCTTCATCGAGTAATTTTTATTAAAGGAAAGAAAGAAAAAACTCTGCAGTAATAAACAGAAAGAAAAAACAATGGAAAAATGCCAATCCAATCGGACGAGCGTTACGAGTTACGACCCTTTTTTTTTCTACGAGACACACACACACACACACACACACAAACACTTCCTTATGGCTGATGCTCACGAGACACATTGATCAAGCGATAAACGTATAGCCAACTACTTTTCCTACTTAAATAATCTACTTTATAGCAGCGAGTTTACTCCAGTTACCGATACTTAATCTCTTCGTATATAGCTCTATTCCAAGCGATTAGATAACAAAATTAATAATCCTTAAGTATATAAATTCATTCACAATAGCTATACATACATAGTCAGCAAGCCGGTTGATAAATTAGAAGCGGATGACTTTAAAAGCAGTTTACGTAACGACACGTAAGACTCGCTCAATAGCAGCAGAGCAGCAGTAGCAGTAACAAAAAATTTCCAATACGCAAAGTAGGTATACCTAAGCTGAAGAAGTATAGAAGAAGAAAAGAGAAAGGAAGAGGGAGGAAAAGAGCTTTGAGAGGTAGCGCGTAATGACGCAGGCGGAAATGACAGGGCTGATGAGGCTTGTACTCGCGCACGTGTATTACGGGGAATAGGGGGGGGGGGGTGAAGCAGTAGCTGGGAATAAAACATAGCGGGAGGCTAATTACTCGGCGAGAGCATCGCGGCAGTATGTACAGTATAGTAGCCAGGGGACCGCCGCGTTGTTATCTGGCGCACGCGCGTCCGTGCGCAGGGCAACGAGCTCAACGGCCTCCTCCTTCTCCTCCTCTGCCTACTTCTCATCGTCGTCGTTAACGCGCGACGGGTGGTTAACGGTCGTGGCGGCAAGGGGTCGAACGCCAAATTGCAACGCGGAATTGATTGATTAACTTATAATGAATTTTGCCGGCGAGGCGGCCTCGCTTAATTTGTTGCGATTAATACTGGGAACGAGAGAGTGAGAGAGAGAGAGAGAGAGCTGCTTCGTGTATCATATAATAACCCGAGTTGCTCGACTTATTTGGGTCAGCCGTGCTCGTGTTCATCTATATATACGCGATGTTATTAATTTGTAGCATAGCATTTTTTTATTTGGCTGCTGGTATATACCAACTATAGCTTTTGTGAGAGAAAAAATGTTGGTTGAGGGGAACTCATGATTTATTTTGCATTTAATATTTTGCATATGGGACTGATGTGTTTAAATATATGTAAATTAAACTTTTTTTTTTTTAATCATTGAAAATTGATATTTATCGTGAATCTTGACTGCTGAGTTGGTTGAGATAATAGGGAAATGTATATATTTATAAGGGATGATAATGTGCTTTTAAGTATCTTCATTTTTGGCCAACCATTAATTTCAAGATTTGATGTTATCACTGTTGACAAGAAACGAAGCTATAACAAACGATGATGTGGTTGTATATACTTGTATGCTTATATATAAAGCCAAAGCTCGTTAGTTAGCTTAACTTTGAAAAATGATTCGATGCAAAATTTATTGCGGCCATTTGAATTCAATTAATCTCTATCGTCGATTTTGTTTATTCAGTCGTTTTATTAATGTCATATCCTTGTGATCAATAAAAGAATAATAAAGTTAGTCTCACAATTTGTAAAGCTTCAAAAATATTGCCGGATATTCTAGGCGCAGGTGACGTTTTAACGAATTAACAAAGCATGTATAAAAAAAAAATACATGAAAATAAAAAATGACTTTCCTTTTTTTTTAGAGCACGAATCTCTTAAATTTTGATCGTAAACTATATTTTAAAAAAGTTTCTCTCAATTTTAAATTCAATGAATTGGCTGATGCAAATACTCGTTTATAATATGTATGTATATAGCTTATGTACTGTTATATTTAAATGCTTTATTTGCACGCGCATGTACTTTTGAACGAGCTAAATTAAATACACATGTTGAAGCGCAATTTTAATTAAAATCCAGTATATGACGTTATTAAAAACCCCCCAAAAAAATCTCAACGAAAAATCAAATCTAGAGCTACCATAACTTAAAATGGAAATATCATTCAAGCCAGACAGACAGACCAAGATGTATATTTTCGAAAAAAATTCATGCAAAAAAAAAAGAAATAAAGATCGAGGCAATTTTCTCCTCGGCGTCTACTACTTTTCCGAAACATTTCTCGAGCAAATCGAGTAGCAATAGTCTATTGAACGTCACCCCGGTACAATCCCCGCAACTCAATAACTCAGCAATCGACTCGTTCCCTTTCCCCCATCTTTTTCTCGGATCCAAAAAAAAAAAAAGAAAATCACTCGGCAAACCAGTCGGCGCTAAAAAATCCCTCGTTTTCTTGCCCCCGTAAATAATTGAATTTCAAGCGGTGAACGGAATAAGGGAGGAGTAGTCTGAAGCGCGTCAGAAGCAGAGAGCTTTCAGGAAAGAAGGAGGTAGAAAAATCTGCGGTGAGCCACACATTTACCGACGTCTCGAGAGAGAGAGAGAGAGAGAAAAAAAGAACAGCTCTGGATTTCCATTCGACCGCAGGAGATCGTGCAAGCGCGTGTATGCCGTTTATCGGTTTTATACGCTTCGAGTCTTCTATATAGGGTCGATGTGGGATAATAGAGCGGTAGAGTAGCGCGACCGCGTAGCTGCTGCTTTTCACGAAGGATTAGGAGGAGTCCGAGAAATACAGTCTCTATGCGTTATATAGCGAATGAACATCAATGGATTTTCGTGTTGTCACAGTAGCACCGAAAGTTTTTGGATATTTTTACGAGACTAACGTGGTTTTCCTCTTATATACACTGTGAAGTTGTGAAAACTTTACTGTAAAGCTGGTTTTGCTTCTAGACTATAGACAGTAAATTCGAATAGAAGCCATTAATGAATATTTCATTAGATAGAGGCGATTAAGACTAGATTTAACACTACGCGTTTTCTCTATTTTATTTATCAAATTAATTGCAGCTTTAGAAATGATTATAATTTGTGGTAGTGTTCGATTGGCTGTTACATTAATAATTGATCTGTTAACAAGTTGCTCGTTATTGAAACTACTGGACCATTTCTGTGTAATGATAGTTGGATGTGTTTGTCTATACTCTATTAATTGTCAACAGTAAATAGCTATATTTGATTAAACTTTATAATTTATAGATGTTTTGAAATAGTAACGCAAATTAGCATCAATTATCTAAATTAAAAGTTTTTTAAAAAAAGATGATTACATCACATATGAAAACTTTGTAAAGAAAATTTTGGAAGCGCAATAAATCATGGTCTTAATACTTCTTTTTTTTTTGCAAAATAATGTCCGAAACATTTTAAAGAACAAGATAGTTGAGTATGCAAGTTTTCTTAAAGTATGATAAGCTTGAAAACGGTTCTTCTTTTGCCGTCTGACAGTAACCAGACCTTTTCTACTTATGACCCATTGGAACTTTTATAATGTAGGCTATTCGTTTTAGGGACTATCTAAAAGAAACGACTAAAAAGTTAAAAAAAAAGAAAGAAAAAGATTTCTTAAGTACTTTTTTCTTTGCTATAATCGTCAGAATTACATAATAAAACACCTGAACATCAAGATAAATATTGAACGAATAATCCAAGTCTTCCGTAAATATACGCCAAGTTTAAACAGAGAGAAAGATAAAATGCGCGTTAGGAGATGACACTGTAACCGCGCGGATTGCCTTCCAAGGACGTCAATATTTTTAGATCACTTTTGGCCTTTCAATCTATCTCTTACTCTCTCCTCTTGACTTCAGCCAGATACGCTCAAGTTGCATCCCCATTTTAAAGAATCGGGGAAAAAAACTCTTGTAGTTTGTATATGCGCTCGACCTCAGCCTTCATGTGCCTTAATTAACAAGCGAAAGGAGTTTCAAAAAAAAAAAAAAAAAATGAAGGTAGGAGGCGATCAAAAGCGCGGAAGAGAATTTAGCCGCTTAATTGAGAATTGCTGGAGTAACAATAAAAAAGAGAGAGTAAGAAAAAAGCGGCAGTTAAAAGAAAGCCCGTTCAGCTTGAATTGCCGGTGTAAAAAAAAAAAAGAAACGATAGAGAGAAAAGAGTAAGCATAACGTGGGATCGAATAAAAGCAGCCTAGCAGAAAAAAAGAGAAAAAAAAGGCATATAGTGTTTATATGGAGGACTGCTGCTGCTGCTGCATAAAGGCCATTCGAATGTCCCGGTCGTATTCTCTGCCGGTACATTATATAGACTTGGTTTGAAAAGACAACCTTTACAGGGCAAACGGAAAAGTCGTTTTAATAAGATTTCAAGATTAAAAGCGGTATCAAGTGGATAGCGATATCAGAGCTTTGTAAATTTTCTAACGTAATCCCTTCCACACTCATCTTGCTCTCGTTATACACATATACCTAGTACAGCTTGCGGAGACTATTTTTAGCCTTCGTCTCTCATCGTTATATCTGCGCATAGATGCAACACACAAACACAAGCAAACAAGTTTAATTTACCAGTTATCTTCCTTAAAACGCTATTAAAACCCGCATAATAGTTGACTGTTGGTAGTAGGAGGAGAAATAACGACTAGAATAATATCTTGACTGTAGAACAGAGACTGTGTGTATTTAAAAATAAAAATCTACGCTCGTGATATCGCGGGTGGGTATATATAGGTATATGTAAGCTATTATAACCACAAGATATACTCGTTGAATTTAAGTAGGCTATCGTTCATTATCATGCTGGCGTTAAATAATAATTAAAAGCTGCTGGGATGACTATATAGCAATAGAATAGAAAATAGAAGATGATAGTGGGAAAGGGGTCGTTGGGGTTAGGGGGGAGGGGGGGGGGGGAGGAGTGTTAGAGAGAAAGCGTAAAGCGACAACAAAGGATTTCAAAACGACGCACTTCGTTTGCTAGGGAGAGAAGCAGAGAGATTTATTACCGCCAAGCACCAAGCTTTCCCGAGGCCGAGTTCATTTCGCGAGCAATTAACCTTCGCGCGTCACCGAACGATCCTCTCCTAATTTCCGCATAAATTTAACGCGTAAATAACCGCATGCTACCGAAACTACACACACACCCCATACGTTAACCAATTCACAATCTCATGAGAGGAAGAGAGTGAGACAATTGTGTGCTGTATTCGTAAATTACGTGACGACCAAGCGTGACTTCTTTTTATACCTTACGCTGATGATTCTCGTAAGTAGCCCCTGGAGAAGTCGATAACTGCGTCTCTCATTTGGCAATTTACAGTGAGCCACAAATTTTTTTTTATTACCAAGGAAATCAAGGATGATTTGTCCGAAGCAAGAAGCGGATATGGTTAGATGACAAGTTTTGAGGAGTGTGTGTGTGTGTGTGAGCAGCTTCTACGACGCTAAACGTAAAATCGATACTCCCGGCATTCTCAAAATAACTATCCGAAGAAAATAAATTGGCGATGCTGCTGGTAACTGTTGGTGGTATTACGTTTTGGAATCAAATGGTATTTTCCAGCTGGTTAGCTACAAGGGGGAAGAAGGGGTAGGGGGGTAAGTGGGAAGAGTAAATTTTTAGCCGTGGACACACAGAGAGCATTGTAATAAATCATCAACTATATATACATATATATAAACACACATACAGAACTATATATCAATGTTAAAGCTCGTTCAAAGCCGATAAAATAATTATCAGCCAGAAGCAATATTTCATGTGTTCTCTCGGTTTGCTGTCTATTTTTTTGCGCACGGTATACGAGTGGGAGGGTAGGGGATACTCCGCCGTCGCCTCGTAAAATTCAATAAGCCCCAATGAAATTACAAGCACCGCAAAACACCAACTGAAGTAGTAATAGTAGTAGTTGTGAAAGAGTATAGGACACACCGGAAAAAGAAAAAAAAAAAGGTTGATAGACGAAAAATCAACGATCAGACGTCAGAAGACAAACTGTGCTAAATCGACGTTCCCGGAATAAAAAAAAAAGAAAAATAAGGTAAAAAGAGTAAAGGGAGGAAGGAAACGCGGAAGAGAGAAAGGGTATGCCGATACGCATTTGATCTATCGCAGCTGCGTCCGACTGACATATTTATGTGGCACTCTTGCGCGAGAGTTGGGGGGGGGGGATGAGAAGAGAAAAAGAGAGTCTATTATCTATACCCGCGCGTGATATAGGCCCCAGCGCGGCGGCAGCGTATAATAACGTTGGCTTTGAACGAAATGGTATAGATGTATATATAGAGTATAGTAGGCTTTCTCTTTTACTCTCTCTTTTACTCTCTCTTTTACTCTCTCACGCGCGAGCTTGGAATAGACCATTTTTCCATTCCTCCTCGCGGCTGCAACGGTATAGTGTAGTAGTTGAGACCCTTGGGATTCCAAGCTGACGGCGACGGAGAACGACGGCTTCTCTCCCAGCAGCGAAGCCAACTTCCCCCTCAGGCTTTCGACCCGACGGCTGATCCACCAGGATTTTGCACCAGCTTATGCTCCCTTTCTCTCTCTCTTCTGTTTTTTTCTTTTTTTACTCGCGTGTTATTTCCCAACTCCCACTCTCCCTATACCTTCTCTGTCCTACTGCTTATACCCGGAATATAACGCGGTAAACTCAGAGAAGAGAGGTGAGAGAGGGGGAGGGAGGTTTTTACGGAATTCTCGAAATAATTGAAAGCCAGGGAGCTTTTTGTTCAAGGGTCTCTCTTTGTCTGGTGAAACATTGTGTTCGAGTCGTTTCAAGTAGGAGGGGAGGGTAAAGGGGGGTTGTGCCTCTCTGCTTTGGAAAATATTGAAAAACGGAAGTGCAAGAGAGAGAGAAAGAAAACTGGTCTCTTTCTCTTCCACACTCTTTGTTTTTGCACGTGATATTCGCCAGGGTTTATCACTATTATTATTATTATTATTACATTTAACACGATTATAAGCTTGTATACACATACACATACATACATACATAACGCGTTTGTATATACTTGTAGTAACAAAAAGCTCAAAGTAAAGACAATGGCTACATTTCAAAATCCACTTCCATTCAATTCGGGATATAATAACATATACATGTATGTGTATATACGCAGCAATGCGGTGAGCAACATCAAGCCCGGAAGCTTGTAATACTCCCATTCAAAAATCGCTAGTATTAAAGTGAACAAACAAAAACAAAACAAAAAAAAACAAAAAAACAGAGACATGGAAAACAAGCCCCGCAGCCATACAACTTTCTCTAACACCTGTATATATACATATATCTTTATACTTGCGCGTCGCGTCATGGCCCAAGGCGTTGGTATATTCTCCTTACATCCTACCCTTCTCCTTCTCCTCCTCCTCCTCTTCATCCGCTGAGACGTCACTCGGACTAGAGAGTATAGTAGGAGCTACCTCCCGTAAATAATGCAAGCGCGCATGCATACAGAAGAAGGAAAAGAGAAAGAAGCGCTAGTCGGAGTATCGACGTGGGGGGTCCAAAAGTATAAGAAAAAAAAAAGCGTCAGCTTGAGTACCGAAAAGTACCCCTCTCTTCCTCCCCCTTCTCCTCCTCTCAAGCGAGATATCTCGGAGGCAAAAAGCATCGAGAGTCCTTCGCTTGTAGAGAGAGAGAGAGAAGAACTTTGGCAGAACGGGTTGCATTAAATTATCGCGGAGAGACAGGCCGCGATTAATCAGACCAACTCTTACTCAAGTGGTGGTTAGATAGACGAAACTCACCCTCTCTTTACCCATATAGGTATACCCATCCCTACTTTTTCGTCTCACTCATTCGCTTTCCTACTCACTTTCCGTCTCTCGCGAGATAGATACAAATATCTAGGTCGAAAGAGATATTGGTGGTAGATAGAGCGAAAGATGTATATATTGTAGGTATATATACAAAAGATTATTTATAGGCAGTTATAAGCATAAGCCTTTTTTGACAACTCTCTCCCCCTCTCACTTTCTCATTCTTTTTATCTCTCGCGTCCTTTTTTTTATCCCTCACCCTTTCACCCACGGTACTGTGTTTACATTATTTACTCGATATATTACATAAATACCTATATATTTCACTATTCTCGGATATAATACGATACGTGTGTGCAATAAAAGAACGACTATCGAAAAACCAAAATAAAAGCGATACGTTTTATATACATATTTTTTTTTTTCTAAAGTACAATTGAGATATACCTATATACAACAATGGAAGATGATTACGCTATTCTTATTTGAATGAAAAAGTCGAAACTTATATATACTACAACTATCTGTCAGCTGTGCATAAAATGTATATTATCTTTTTTCGCTCGAGTAAGTAATAGCGTAACATAGGAGGTACAACATACACACACAAGCCATGACGAGCTGTAATCCGTTACACGGCACATCTGCCGACGATGCGTCGTCGTCGTCCAAAATCATGCATAAGTTGGGTTGGTGGGGGGGTTGACGTAGGTGTATAGAGGGTATGTGTGTGTGCATTGAATTATCACCGTGAGCAAGCGGACGGACGGACGGTAGACGGTGATTAATCAGAATTTCACGCTTACGAGATCCAGAGTAGCAAAGGGAAAGGGGGAGATGATGAAGGGGAATTATAGTGGGAGGTAGAGAAATTCAGTACATATATAGAGAGAGGAAGAAGAAATTCATTTGCGCGAGCAACTATACTGCGGGATATTCTCGCGCACAAAGCCAACGCCGAAAAAAGAGTACTACCGAACGAGGTCAAGTACACTCCTCCCCCCCCCACCGGTCTCTCGTAAGCTTTGCCGAACGAAAAAGAGATACCCCACCCTCTCCTCTGTCCAACCTATCCTTTCCTACTGGAGGGGGGGTCGCGCGTAAACACTGGTGAAAAGGAGTGGGGGGAGTAAGTTGAGCTTGCATTGAGATATTAAAAGCGCGAGTGTCTTAATAGGACCCTACACATTGCGATATTATCCAAAGCAACCAAGCAACAAGCTCTCTCTCTCTCTGTGGGTGGGTTTGAGATTTCACGTCGGGTAGAGATAACGTCGTTGTTGGGTGTATATCCTTTTGGAATTGTTACTATAAGTTGATGAGGAAAGCTTATAAGAGAATTGCCCTGAGTTGGGTTATATGGTAGAAAGGGGGGAAGTAGATACCGCGGAATTACTAAGGCTGGATCGAAGCTGATGCTGCTGCTAATCCTATCGTTGTTACGCGAGTAACATGGATTGTTCTCTCTCTCCAGCTTTACTTCCAGCTTCAATATCTGATTTTCGCCGACGTGTGTATTAAGCTGTTATGAGAACGAAGCGCGCTGATTTTACTTGTATACCTAGATTGAGAATAATAATCGCTTTCACTAAATAGCAACTTTTATTGAAAGCCGTTAAATTTTTCAAATATTATACCAACTTATTGAAGATGAAAACGTAACAAGGAATAAAAATCCGAGATAAATATACCTATATATTTTGAAGATTAAGCTTAAATCAAATGGTATAAAAATCCTTGAAAAACATATAAAAAAGGATGAGTATTAAGCTCGGACAAATACGTGGCGAGAGGAGAGTAGCATCAAGCGCAGCCGGACTTGCAATGAAATTCGAATTAAAGTCTCTCTCTTGGAGTATAAAGGAGATAAGGAGGTAGACATGCCGTAACTGAGAAATGGTAATGCAACGTCGTCGTCGTCGTCTCGAGACTTAGGCTCTTTATCCTCACACTCTCTCCCTCTGCTTCTCTCGATTTGGCGTGCCAGCTAGCCGAGACCCCCTTCCCCTCCTCTTCCATTTTATTCTATATATCCGCACTCATAGTCTAGGAGTATAGAAGCAGCAGCAGTAGCAGCAACAGCTACAGCGTAAAACTTTTTTAATTAACTCCTTTTATTACTCTCCTCGGGGAAGAAGGAGGTGGAGGACTGCCGAATGCCACGTTACGTCTAGTTCTAGCAGCAGCACACACATATAACGTGTGATATGACGTTCCACGAATGCCTCTGACTCTTTCTCTTCCAGACGGCGACGGCCTTGTCTTTCTCCCTTCCTCTTTCTCGCCCTTTCTCTCTGCTTGGCTTATTGCACGTCTTGTTTTCCACTCTTGAGTTCCGGATTAATTTCCTTGACCTCCCTCCCCCCCCCCCTTCCTTCCCTCAATACTCCTTTCTTCCTCCATACATACGAGTCAAGTAATACTTTGGAAAGACGCTTGGAATTGGCCGCTCTTAACTTATAAGCGCGTATACGCGTAGTCGAATTGTAGTTGTACATAATATAACGTATAGCTATAGGTACTTACCTATACTATATAGTACACAGCTAAAATGTTATCGACAGTTCGTTATATCGCTATTGTAAATCTCGCGCGCGTACCATGCTACCTAATGGCAAAACAAGAATATTGAGCTTCGCTTTCTCTCTCTATCTCAATAACTTAATCCACCGGCGTTATTAAGTAATTTCAACGATCTGTATGCTTTATAAAACGTCTCCTATTCTCTTACTCTTTCTCGCTGTTGTTTTAATGAACTCGATGTGAAACTACGGCTAAGAGGCTGCGGGGATGAATATCGTGGCACATGAAAGGAAATTGATTTCATTCAAGCACTGCTCACTCTCTCTTTCTCTCTCTCTTTATTTCTACTTGATCCAGAAAAGACTGGGGAAATGAAGATATTGAAAAGTTATAGCTGAATTGAATTATGATTTTTCACTCTTAACTTCTTTTTCTTCTTCTTTTCCTGACGGTGTGTTTTCATTTTGTAAGAATTACGATTCTTTTTGTTTCATCGACTAATAAAGCAAAATCTTTTTCTCTCTCTGTTTTTCTCTCTGTAATCTTTCGCTTTAAAACTTTAACTGGTTTATTGTTATTCATTATTTTTCTTTTTTTTTCTTTTTCTTTTTTTTTATTTATTTTGTATATACAAAAAAAATGAATAAAACCAATAAAAACTAGAGAATTTAATCCTCTCAAAACAATAAATGAAAAATATCCCAATTTCGAGTGCACTTTAATCAATCAGCTAAAACATATATATATATACAAAACCAACATCTCTTCTTTCCAAAGCCACGATATATATGAAAGCTTTCGAAAATAAAATCAAATTTTCCATTACATTTTGTAATTCCATTCAATTTTCAACCAGGCCCCCCTATGGTGCAATTTCAGTATATATCAAGGACGCAACCTTCGAACAACGTAGAAACTAAAAAAAAAATGCGTAGAGGAAAAAACCTCGTACTAGAAAATAAAATCTAAATTACTAACAAAACTAGCGTTGTGTATATATAGTAGCGGATAACGCGTGAGGGAGGGCTTCTTCGTTAATTAAATCGTACACATACACACATACATGTACACCAATTCCTCCATCGATTAAAATACATCCTGGAAGGGTATATTGGCAACAACGACCACCAGCAACTCAAACACGTCAACGCAGTAGTCGACGCACGATGCGTCCGCGTAAAAATGCGCAATCAACCACCCCCACTTTGCTACTAGCCCCCGACCGACCACGCCATTAGGTGAATACGACTGGTCTACTGATAACGATGAGCACCAGGAGAAACTAGATCGATTGTTGGAATTGGCTGAATAGCGAGAATTACCCTTGACGACTCTACTAGCTTCAGGGGGGGCTGCTGGTAAAGAGGGAACGAACGAGGGAACAACGTCAATTAGCCTTGTTTCTTCTCGGAATTACCCATGTGAAATTATTAAAGCTATGTCTCGTTATAGGTACATCTAAAGTGAGTGCTTACTCATTTTTTTTAATGTTATTTTTAAATCGTTAGTCAATTATTTATTTGATTATTATTGTCGGTCTATTTTATATCTCTAATCTCAATTTGAATGCTTTTGTCATTTGTGCGATGTAACGAGACAAAGTTTTCCATTGATGAAAAAGAACGAAAATAAAAAAAAATAAATAAATGTATAGCTTTTATTTTAAGGCGGTTACGATAACGCTGGCAATTTGAAAGTTTAATGAATGGTGTGTATGTATATATGTATATATACGAGTTTAAATGTTTTTTTTTTTTAAATACAATCTTCAGAGTAAAGAATTCATTAGACGCTATTACGCATTTTAAATCCGAATATAAATTAGGGAGAATAAAAAAGAAATGTATATAAAATAAAAATTAGCTGCAATTGCTGTCTCGTAAAGGCAATAATTTATTATATTTTCTCCAACCCCTGCCACGTATTATAACCACTTAAACGTAGATCAATAAAAGTCCATTATACGAAATTTCGGGATTAGAGCGATAAACGAATAAAATTTCAAATAAATTCACTATCAAATTAACTACATCTTACGACTGATTTACGTATTATTAAATTTAAATATATATACATATCAAGAAAAGTCAAAGAAAGTCGTTTGAACGATCGTGACTGAGAAAGATATTAATTTAAAGAAAGTCCAGTGGGTGGGGGGGGGGGGTATATGTTTGTCGGATACTTCTTTAATCTCGTTCATAAAATTTAAAACATAGTTTGACGCTCTGGATTTCCGTAATATATGAAGAATTCTTTACCCCGCAGTACTTTTCTAAAGATATTTCAAAAGCTGCTGGGATTCTCCAACGTACAGACATTCAAAGATCTTAGATTCCAACGAAAGCTTGAATTTTTTACAAAATTAAATATTTTTCAAAACTTTACAGACATTAAATTCAATGTGTTTTATATAATTTATTTAAATATTGAAAAAATTTAAAAGTTGAAAAATTAAAACAGGGTCAAATAGTTTTTTTTTTCTACATTTTTTTAAAACTGAAACAAAAGATAATAAACGTCGGTGTAAGGTCATAAATTATTGAAATCTTTAATAGCTACAATCGACTTTTCAAAATACAAGTCGGATTTTGTGTTTGATAAAAAAAAAAAATTTAAATATGCAGTGCTAAAAATTAATCAATATAATGTAGAGGCTTCTATATGATATTTTTATACGTTTCAACTTGAAATTTTAAATAAAAAAATAGTTTTAATATTTTATTTCAATTATAAATTAGTTATAAACATTTGCGTTCTTTTATTAACAACGCCCTATTAATTTTATATTCTCCACTTTAAGTAGGATCACATTAAAATGTACGACTTTAAGAAATTTATGTTCATCAAAATCTTAAAAAAAAAAATGTAAATTTTATTCAAGCATAAAATTTTAATTACTCTCTAATTTAGCTTGTATTTTCTCCCAGTAAATATGCTTTCTTAAATAATTTTAATTATCAATGCAATACATAATTACTACGATTTAAAAGCTTAATTTTTTTCAATCGCTAAACTCGAATAACTTTAAAATTTAAAACTTCAATTTTTTAATTCCTCCAATTATTACAAAATCAATGCAGGTAGTATATATTAAAAGCTTAAAGATGATCTTCTTTAAGACACTCAATATATTCCAAGTGGCCAAGTGAGTAAAAGTCAAAATACATCACAACTACTCGTTAAGGGTAGGAGTAAGCCCCAAGAGCAAGTCGCGTGGCATCGTCGACGTCGTCGTTGGTCACAGCATAACTGCATTAGGCATACTCGGTCCGATCAGGGCCGCGGGCCAAAAGTGAGCGCGAAAATCTGTCGGGAGATCCGTGGCGCGCGTCCAATCGACGATGCTGGGCAGCGCTAGAGATGAGGAGGAGGAGAAGAGAAGGGGGACGTAGGTAGATAGAGCGAGAGGGAGGGAAAACAGGCATCGATTTATCCGGAAATGCCAGAGCGCCCGAGGCTAAAGAAGAAAGGGGGTAGGAGGGGGGGCCTCGAGCGTCAAATCGATATGTATCCCAGCAGTAGCAGCAGCTCTTACCCTTTCCTCTACCAACCCTATCCTATTTCCAACTCTTCTGCCTTCTCCGTCTCTCCCTTTCGCGAGCCTGGCTTCAAACGCGCTCCTTTTTGCGGGGCGAGAGTCGCACGCGCGGCCAGTAGCACATAATGCAGCCGGCTGTACGTGTCGCAGCGCCGTGGGGTGAGAGAGGCCGAATGGGGTATGAGAGAAAGAGAGAAAGTCAGGCCAGTCGCTTTCAACTTGCTTGCCGCTTTGACTCCGGAAACTTCCAGGGGATGGGGGAGGAAAGTGGCACGCCGGCAGGCTTGATTACTTTTGCGCGCCGAGATCCCTTCTATATACACACCCTTTATGCCTTACCCTACCTCGTTCTCCACGTTTCTCGATTCTTCCCGTACCAGCCTGTTTCCTTCCGCTATCACAACCCCTCCCCTCTCTCTCTCTCTCTCTCTCTCTTTCTTCTACTTTTTTTTCGGACCACGACACTTTTAGGAAGTAGAATGCGTCTTCGAAGCTTTTTGAATTTTCCAACATTGTTGGTACCTTTCTTTTTTGATAGTAGAGAGGTTTCAAACTTTTTTATTTTTTTTTTTTATTTTTCGAGGAATATTCGAAACATCTGGCTTTTGAAACTTGATAAGTTAATTCTTTGATTTTTACTTGAATTCCATCGGCGTGTGTTTTCAACTTTCGAAAACAAAGTTTATTGTGAAACAAACCTGTACAAAGAGTTTAAAATTCCTAGTAAAATAAAATACCTTCAAAAATGTCTATTCTAAATTTACGAAATAAAATACATTCAAAAAGTCGAAAATATTCATTTTTAAATACCAGAAATTTTTCATTGGGGAACACCGCTACTTGAAATTCAAATGAATACCGTTGCTACGACCAAAATTTCAAAAAGATAAGTTTAGTTTCCGAGACTAAAATAGAGATATAGAGATGATGCAAATAAGTCGAAATAGTACCTACACATGTAATTTTTTTTTTTTTTTTTTGCTTAAAATAGAACAAAAAATAGCAAAAGAGAGAGCTAATGCCAAAAGAAAAAAAGCACATTCAATTAAATTTGCAATCAGACATTTCCTGGTATACAAGCATTGTCTTCCACCCACTCTCCTCCATCAGTTGCTGCGGGAGGGTCAACTTACCGGTATCGATGACACATGTTCCAAAGTCCAACAAGCATAGTAGTCTTCTCTCTCTCTATTCCTCTCATCCCCTCCTCGTCACACACTATACCTTGACTACATCCAAGTCCACGTGGTTCCCTTTTGAATATGCATGCTCTTCTGCTAAATGGACTTTTTTTCTGGCTTTCCTTTTTCTCTTTCATATATTCTTCATCGGAAGCTTTTTTGATTTCAGTCTTGACGACGACGACTCATTGGAATAGGAATTTCGTATGTGCTTCAAAATTGTACAGCGGAGTATTCGTAATTTTTTTGCGACAAAGTGCATCCGTGTTTTTTTTTGCTTTAATGCATACAAACAATGCTACATCTCACTCTTGCAATTTTTATATTTCAGGAAATGAAGTGATTTCAGCAAATATATATCATGTTTTGATGATAATAATAATTTTGATTGATGATAATTATGTAAACGTTGTCAAGCTCATGATTTATTACGTGATGATAATGATAATGATAATAATCCATGTTAAATATATTCAATCCATCTCAGATCGCGATAATATAATGTCCTTTATTTCAAAGATTTATAAAATACGACATATATATATATATATATATATATATATATATATATTCTTGGGGGGTGTAGACTTACAGGCTTGATGACAGTAATCAAAGAAGATGAGAGACGTGAAACTTATGGATATACGATGCTTTTAGAGAACTTGAGACTTTCTTGATCGATATATACGCGTCGCTTCTTTTTTTTTTCCTTCACCAGCGTAAAAATGCGGTAATCTTAGATATACAGAGTGGATGAGAAAGAAAAAAAAGCATCCAGAGCTCCCCCCTCTCTCTCTTATAGACAGCGCATTCAATCACTTCCTAAGATGGACGTCATTTTATATTATATACATATTTATAACTTTTTTTATATATATTTATGTGCTTGACAGATATATGTATGAAAATGTACCCACGGGAACACTATGGTAATTCGAGACGATGAAAGGTGGAAAACTTTGTCATATCTGAAATTTAAGATATGCGATTCGGGATATCTCGTAGATAACTAAACTTTTATCAACATTAAATGTGACCTATATATATATGTAATAATTATTTATGATACCATCTCGTTGAAAAACACCTACAAATATATACAAGTCGTACATTTATCAAAAAAGTTGTACAATTTACATATAAGTCTAGACTTGAAAATTCTCAATTCGAGATAATTAAAAGAAGAACAACGTTATGCTAAAGAGAAGTGATTAAAAGACTACTGCAACTAAGACGCCGACTTAACGTATTTATGAGTACTGTGAAAAAAAAAAGTTGCGTCTCTCCTTTCTCTCTCTTTCTCTCTTCCAGTGTTTGCTCGTAAAATTTTATAGTACGTTAAGTTGTACTGCTACTGGTAATACTGCTGCTACTGCTACTGCTGCAAGCAAATGATAAAATTCATGCGCGCACCTATAGCAATTGGATTTTACGAGCTTCACTTCAGCTGATGTACGACCTATTAAACTTTCGTTTATTGTAATCCAGCTATAGGAAGTGTCAGTATACCTTCTATATCACAAAACAAATTTCTTAATATAATCGCGCTATGAAATTCATAATTTATATATATGCACATTTTCGATTGAACGACGTCTATATTCATTAAATTTATAGCCATCCCTCAATTAATTAATTAATTAAGACTTCACGAAGTTGTACAGCTTCGTTCAGTCAATGATTGCTAAAAAGCGGCATTTCATATTGCATTACAACAACAGCAGCAAAAGCGCAATATGATTTTACGATAGTTGAATCAAGTTTATTAGAAAACACAAATGAAGATGGGGGGGGGGGGGAAGAAAACAGTTTCACGTTCGAGTAAGTAGAAACTCGAAAGGGCATATAAGGGGTAAGAGAGTAGGTATACATCCTGTGGGGTATCGATTTCCATCGTTCAACCGCAAAACATGCCCGGCAGTCTAATTCCAATTAGACACTAACCCAAGGGAATGCCTGACGACGACACCTGCTTATAGTATTTTAAGATTTTTCTTTTTTTTCTTTCTTTTTTGGTTTTTGACCCACATTCACAGCATTGGCATACATTTGTACTGGCCTAAGTACATAGCAGCAAAAGTTGCATATGTCGAGCTAAATTTTAAATTAAAAATGTCCTTTGAACTCTGGATTTTCGAGAAAGAGGAAAAAATTAATCTTTTAAGCATTGTTTACTCTCGGGGCTTTTGTCGAGCGCGTAACTTAAAAAAAAAAAAAAAGAGAGAGCCTGGAATTTCGTTTTTTAACTACGACAAACAAAAAAAAGTGAAAAATATTCTTTGCAGCTCTCGCCTGATTTAGAATGTCAATAAAATAAAAAAGTATAAAAAAAGAAAAGAATTAAAAATAAAGCGGGTAGCAGTTGGAAATAAATAAAAAGACTCGCTCGATTGAAGTTCACAAGTGGTCCACTCTCTTGGAAACTGTGCTAATTTTTAATTCCCCCCCCCCCACTTTAATTCCAAAAATGCATTTCAGACGATAAAGCAAGCAAGCAAGCGAGCGAGCAAGCGAGCAAGTAAACCGTGTCTCTCACGATTTATCACAACGATTTCCCGGAAAGTGGATTTTGAAATCCAGCCAGCCGAGAAAAGCCACGATAGTCGACAATTAAAGCCTGATCTTATCGGCAATATAAGGAATTATCGTGTAGTAAAAGCAGCAAGCAGCTGTCGTCCTTCCTCCTACTCCTAGGCCAAGCTAAAATTTACGCGCGTCGCATTATTCATTCCAAGCGTCGGCCGCCTCTCTCTACCTTGGGGAGAAGGAAAGAGGATAGGGGGAAGGAGATGTTCCTATTCCCGAATACGTAAGTGGCCGCCGCCAGGAGCTGCAGAGTAAAGTCAGGCTGCTGGCGGTTCCCGCGAGAAATTCAGAGCATCAGCCATGAATCAAGAGCATCTTTCCACCTTTCAACTTCTAATGCAAAAGTCTAAATCCTACTTCTCACACATGTCGTTGTTTTTCTTTTTCCAAAGCAAAGAAAAGTACGTAAGCAGAGAAACACGTTAGTCCTTTATCTCTTGCATTTATAGTTGAGAAGCCTTAGCTGCACATGTACATTACATTATGCCAACCAAGCGTACTTGCTGGTACACGTGTTCATATGTATGCTTTACTGATCGAGGTTTGACGGGTGAATTCATACGTCGAAGCATTTAGCAAGTATATGTGTACACGCACTTTGGTCTCTCGCCGCCCTGTATCTGCATGTACTCCGTCCATATACGTCCGTCCGTCAGTCCGTCGATCCATCGTCTAACTAGAGGCTATACTGTATAGCCTCGAGCAAACATACCGACTCACGCGCATCCCGTCGTTTTAGTATAGGGAGTTTGGACGATTACGCCAAGAGAGAGAGAGAGAGAGAGAGAGAGAGAGAGAGAGAGAGAGAGAGAGAGAGTTTAGCGCTTAGCTTGGAGAACCCGAGAGAATGCAAGATGTGAACATATGTGTATATATATATATATATATGTATGTGTATATACATACAGGGAAGTAGAGCTCTAAATTTCTCGGTTTTACGAGCGACACGTAGAGAATATTTGCTCTGTGGGTATAATATGTGTGCATGAGTGTGTATACGCGACCCGGATTATAATACATTAATATGAAATTGTTAATATGGGAATATGTGTGTATGTACATGTATACTATATAAGTAGGGGGGTGGGGGGCTGTGACAACTATTTCAAATATTTAATATAAACAGATATTAGACGTGGATGTACAAACGAATGGATGATGTGTGTGTATGTGTGTGTGTGTGTGTGTGTGTGTGTCATTGTTATTCACTTATGGGGGCTATATGCCTATAAAGCAAGAATCCTTGTGCATCAATTTTCTCTATCTATCTATCTATATCTGTCTATATTGGAACTGCTGGCGTCGAATGCATTATGCATGCAATTCGAAAGCTCTTTGATTCGTAGGAATCACGTGGGATTGGGAAGAAGAGAGCTATATATATATGCTGGCTTGTGTATATAATATTTACCTTCAAATATACCTTCTACCCTACCCATCTACTCTTCCTCCTCCTCCTGTATAAAGCCGTGAGAATACGAAGACTTACCTATATACATATAGTGTAAAAATACATGAGATAAAATCGAAATTCACATATCGATGCTTTATTCTTTTCTCTCTTCCTTTATAGTGTATAGGTAATGCAAGAATTACATTCCTATATTGTAGATAGATAGGTAGGTAGGTAGGTATAAATATATATACGAAGGACGTGAGCGAGTCAGATGGTTTTCAGACTGTTATAGGTAAGAGCAAGCTGAGAATAGTTTGTATATATATATTGATACAAAGAAGGTATATACTTTATAAGAGGTGTGAAAAGATATTCTGCGAATTCTATATGACAATGGAGAAAAAAAAGAGTGAGAATTTTAAGGAACGCGGAAACGTATATTATATGTGCAGGAAATTGGATGTTGAGAGGGTGAGAAAAGAATCGCGAGTGCCAAACGATCGAAAGGTGAGTTCGAAGTATTAAGGGAGAGAGAGAGAGAAAGAGAACGGGCATTACGAGAGAGTGTGCAGATTTGAAAATGGGCTAATTCCCAGGAGAGTAAGTGGGTACTCTGCTTTGAGGTCTCTCGGAAAAAAGGAGAGTCGTTAAAGATTTTCTCTGTGCCTCTCTCTCTCTTCCTCTCTCGGCATTATTCCAAATGGAACTTCGAGTAATTTTATAGCTACAATTATTTCACGTCGTTGTCTTTAAAGACTTGCTTTTTTGACAAAGTGACTTTGGAGCAGTGCGCATTTTCCTATTCCCATACCCCCATTAATGTCCATCCTCAATTTTTCTACAAATGTCGGATCATTACGTAATATTATTATTCAACTTCTCCTACTTCTTAATGATATCAATTTTTTTTTTTTAATTTAATGTAACCATAGAACGATGATGGATTGGTAAAAATAAAATTTAGATTTCAAAACACTCGTATATTTATTGGTTAACATATATAGGTAAAGAAATGGTAACGTGAAAATGTGTATTGCGTATGAAAAAGTCGCTAAGTACTTTCACACTTAAAAATAGAGGAAGAAAGTAGTAGGAAAGGGTGGAATAAAAAATAAAAGAAAAAAATGACACTTCCATCGTTTCTCGATTAGCAACACTCTACTGTCTAGCCGGGGTAATGGTTCTTTAAGAACTTTCAAAAACTTTCCAAGGCCCTTCCTATACTATAAGCTATGTGATAATTCATCAATAACCTCCTCACCCACCTCCTTTTTTCCTCCTCCCCTCTCTCTCTCTCCTGAATTTTTTGATAACTTTTTTGTTGTCATCAAGAAAGTTTTCTTGAGAAAACTTTGACCGTAATAACAGGGAATAGATTTTGTTTTTTTATTCAAGGCAGAATAGAGGCGAATCCTGAACGCGGATAAATGATTTTTATTATTTTTAATCTTGTAGTGATAATAAAAATGTTATTTGTCTTTTGTGACACTTTAAAGTAATGCTGTACAGTCTTTCATCTTTTTCTTTAAATTTTCACCTGACTTTACTTTACTTTCCATTGTGTTACTCTGTATCTTGCATAATTTCAAATCCGAGAAAATTCGGGATACTCCAAGTCCCTTGGTATGCTATTCTCTGTTCCATTATTTTTCTTTGTGACTGGATAAACTTTGCATAGTGAAAAATTTTTCCTTAATAATAATAATAATTTATAACTTTCATCTCATTTTTATTTACGTTACAAGATTAAAAGATTTTCCAAACTATATCATCATATTTCAAAGAAACTCGCAATTTTTTTTTTTTAATTTTGAAACCTTAAATTTTTAAAATCTTCTCCGCAACTGTAAATAAGTTTTCTTAATTAAAAAATTTCTAGCGTTTCATTATTAGTTGAGCTCGTATATAAAATCAACTGCTAAAATTACACTACATATGCCAATATTTATATACAGAAATAACGTAAAGTTACTCAAGACCCGTCAAAATCTCGAAAAAGAGATGGATCGATTTCCCAGGAGCTTGAAAGCTAAACAAACCAGAGAAACACAGAGAGAGAAAGAGAGAGAGAGAGAGAGAGAGCAGCGTCAGCGCTCATCTAGAAAGTCCAAAAATAATATTTCTAAAGACTTGCCGCCAGAACAGCAGCAGCAGCAACAGCAGTAACAGTCGTAACAGCAATAGCAGTAGCAGCAGCAGCACCTGCAAGCCAAACATAGCCGCACACACCAGTGCGGTATATGTTCGAGAACGCAGAAGCGCGCGCGACGCGAGCCTTCAGACGAAAGGGTCGATAAAGTCCGTGGAAGCTCGGGGCTGACCTGGAAGGGAGAAAGAGAAAAAGCACGCAAGCTCCGCGCCTCGACGGCCCTGGCAACTACTACGTGTAAAGAGAGGGCTGCTTTCCTTTTTTCTCAGTAGAACGAGTCAGGCTCCTGTCAGCCCCGGCGTCGGTAAGACAGGTCGCGCGCAGGGGATACCGGCAGGAGGTAGTCCGAGGGTAGAGCTCTGCACAGCAGCAGCAGCCAGGACGCGCACATATTGTGCGTGCAGAGTTTAAAGGATGCGAGCGAGCGGTAACAATTAGGTACCCGCAAAGTCCGCGAAGGAGCGCTTGCCTGCGCGCTTGGGGGTGTGTGCGTGAGAGAAGTGGTCCTGGCGTCTCTCCTGCGCCGCCGCTGCCGCCACTGCTCCTGTGACGCAAGCACTGATTGTTGCTGACGCAAATGCACCTGCTTGAACCTTCTTTTACCCTGAACTCTCTTTCTCTCTCTCTTGTTATTGCGCTATTAATTTTTTTCTCCCAGGCTCATGTCTTTACTTTCAGACTCTCTTTATCCTTTGAGAATATGTTACCGTTTTTAGCGTAAAATTAATAAATATCGGTATTTTGATATAAAGAATAAGTAGTAGGGCAAAACGAAAGAAAAAAGAAATTTTCATTGAAATACTATTAATTTATGAATAGAAGTAAGAGGATAAACCGGCCGTATAAATTTATATCGGCAGCTTTTCTACATTCACATTGAATAAATATTTAATAAACGCAAGCGGTTACTTAAAATCATTTCAAGGTTTTAAAACCATTTATTAATGCTTCATTCATTCGAAGGTTTGAGTTTTAAAAATAAAATTAAAATATCTCGCGATGCGTGTAACAACATCGTTATTCTAAAAGCTTATACGTCATATTCATTTCACGTTAAAAAAATTAGAAAAAGATATTATGGGATAAGTAATACGAATAAATCATCTAAAAATGACGTATATATGCGACGTTGATTAAATGTAAGAGACAAATTTAAAATTGGTATAAAATATTCTGTAAATTCCCCTTATTATACACGTTTCATTAATAATTTATATAAATTTTTCTTGGGTAGATTTTTTCCTAGCACGGAATAGGTACTGAATAAACATCATGATTAAAATATTTTACTAAAAAATTCATACTTCCTATACCTTTTGTATTTTACAAAACATTACTGAAATTATTATAAAATATTTTAACATCAACACAAAGATTTCCATGTAAAAGATTTTACTTATTATAATATAATAACTTTTAATTAACTGTACGCAGCTGATGTACAATTAATTACCTTGATTTATAAATCATACGATAAAACGAAAGGACTTAAAATAATAAATTCTTTAACGTCAAATACTAGCCCGCACACTTATCGTACTTCATTAAAATTTTAAGTTACAAGCTCATCCGGTCAATTTTTCAAGCCTCTCGGCTCAAGTTCTTTTTTTTTTTACCCTTCAAGCTTAATGATGCCCCGAGGAAGTAGGTGTATACGTTTCTTGACAGGACTCATTAATTAACCAGAAACGAATTTCCAGCAAGAGCAGCAAGTAAGTGGGATGGAAAAGCCAAGAGGGAGAGATAAAATCGACGAGAAACAAATTTTCACTTGCTTCTCCAAACCGTCAACATATCTCACAACAGCAACAACAACATCAATATAACAACGTCCAAAAATATATAACTGGGGGGAGGGGGGCGAAAAGAAGCAAGACAAGCAAAAGCCAGGCGAATAGCCGGCAAACAGCGTAGCTGAAGGCAGCGGGATTTTAAGAAAATAAAAGTCAAAACTCACCCGAGTGCCTTGGTGCTGATGAGAGGCGTCTTGAGGTTGAGGAAGCCGTTCTTCTTAGCGGGTGGCTGGCTGGTGGGCTCGGGTCCATCGTGACGATCCTCGAGGTCGACGTCGCGTTGCTTCGAACGTCTCGCCCGTAAATACAGCCAGACTGCGAGGCCAATGCCCAGCAGGAGACAGAGGGCCCCTAGCGTCCCGAACACTGCGGTCAGGATCACGTCCCTCCGCTCCATGCCGACCTGTAAACATCCCGTTGATATTAATTTTATTTTTCATTCAAAAACTATCCCATAACCCCTCCATTCATTTTTTTTTAAAGGACGTCTACGTTTGACCTTTTGGGTCTCGGCAATGCCATTGTCCCGTGCAGGTTTACGCGTGCTACCTTTTTTTTTTTTTAAGCTCTCAGTTTTCGAGCTTCTAGTGACTAAAAGCCTAAATCAACTACGTACGTACTTTTTCAAACTCGGACGGACTAATGGAATTTGAAGTGGATAGACAAATGTCTTTGCTAATGCAAGCAACTTATTCAAACTAATCAGATTTATATATGAAAGGTAATTTTTTTTATAAAAATCTAGTAATAATAATGTAGCGCTATTTTACATAATTCTATATATAAAAATGGATTAAAAAATGTAGGAAAAATTGAATGAAAATCAAGATTATACATTAAATTTTCATATTGTAAATTAAATTGCTGAAATTTGCTGAGCATCGTATATTGCACGCACGTACTTTCTGAAAATAATTGTATTTAGATAGTATAAAATGTTTAATCAAGTGGACACATTTTATGTGTTTCATTTCGCTTGTTAATCAGATAATATAAAAGGTGTATGTTAAGTAAAAATCAACAATAACTACATTACTATTTTATTATGCGAATGTCAGAATTAAAATAATAAATCGAATTCTTATGTGTACTTAAAGAACTAATTGACTCTCAAATATATTTTATTACAAGAACACACCAATGTTCAATTAAGGTACAGTTTCGATATTTACTGTCAAAATGTGGGGGGCACACTTAATATTTTCCTAAAAATAATATTTATTCAGGATCTTTATTTGCACGTCACCGAGGTACTTACAACATTTCCAATTTGTAATTTTTTTTTCATTAATAAGCAACCAGAATCTCAGAAAGTAGATTAAAGATAAAGTACTTTCACTACAGCTATATTAAGAACTTGGTAGAATCTTGATAAGACGTAACCGAATAATTAATCATTTGATTGGCAATAAAAATACATGTTTTTGAATACATCATTAAATGGTTGGGAAATATAATTTTTAAGGGCTAATATACTCTTTAATAATAAAAACTATATGTATTTTATGTTTTAAATTAATAATTATTTAAATACTTAAATTTACTATTATTATAGAAATAAATTTTAATTTATGGATGCATTAAATATAGCATAACACAGCAAAGTAAGAAAAATTTTAATTTAGAATAAAAATAAAATAAAATTCATTCACAGGATATAAACATGACCCTTGCAAAAAAAAAAAATAAATAAAAAATATAAACTCTATAATAGAAGCTAGATATTTCTAAGAATTAAGTTATTTTTAATAAATATTTCAATACAGCTTAACGTAAAATCTTGAATAAAAATAAGCCAAGGCAATATTCAAGATGCAAGATAGCAAAGCAAATTCATCCAAATGCCCTTCTCGCCTGGTCTACCCCCCTCCTCACTCTCTACTGATATCAATTCACTAGCATTTATTCATGCATATATTTCAATATTCTCCAGACCCTCAAGCCAAGCTCGACAAGTCCGCAACACAAAACAGCAATGCCGGATTCTTGGATAACCAGACAAACAAACTAAAGGCGCAGAGGAAATAGATAGAGAAAGAGGAAGAGAAAGAGAAAATGAAACGATGCGTAAGAGTAACTAAGCGACTGGATTCCGAGCCAATAGAGTGGAAGGCCGACAGACAGTAGCAGCAGTAGCAGCAGCAGCGGGAAAAGACATTGCGACGGTATAGGAGAAGAAAAAAAAAATAACAGCGCTAATCGAGTTTTCCAGGCTCTATATATCTTCGCCCTCTCGGCTCTTCCACACGACGGAAGCCGCAGTCGGACCCTGCTGATGCAGTCTCTTGACGCGAGAGAGAATCATCCTTTTCTTTTTCATCCTCCTTCACCTCTTCTTACTTTTCTCTCTCTATAAGTCTAGTGCCGTCTTGTCTCTCCTTCTCTCGTTAAATTAATTAGCAGCCAATTTTCTTGAAGCTACCTACACCAACCAACCTTCTCGAGTATCTCTTTGACTTACCTCTCTCGCACTTTGAACATTTTCTTGGAAGTCCGTTCGTTTAATATTTAATTATCAAGTCGATGCTTGTTGTCAGTGAGAATTAGAGAATGTTGTTGTTCATCGCTTTATCTTGAGCCTTTTTTTTTTAGTTAATTTTTATGCTCTTGAGAAGGTGTTTAGGAAAATTATTATAGTCGATTTTTTAGTACTTATAAACTTGAAACTTTTGCGTTTTAAATAAATAATAGTAATGTAGAAAAGTAATAAACAAACGTAGAAATAAAAATTTTGACGGTAAAAAAGATTTTATTTTTCATTCCTTATAGTAGAGTTATAATCACAAAATAATAAAATAAAATTTAAATAAAATAGGAAATTGTAGAGAATCTGATAAATTCGAAGGATAATTGAGGCAATCGTATTTTCTAACGAGGAACTGATTTTCACTGACTTTTAAATTTATATAATATTAAATTAAATAAAAATCTCAAAGTAATGATATAACCTCATTACATGGAATTTTCAAAGGATTTTGTTGTTGATTAATGTACTACATTACAAATAAAATGTAGTCTAGATTTATAAATAAATTTGTTTTATTTATAATGATTATGAAAATATATACTTTATACATCATTTTTTCAAATATATATTAACTTAGTCAAGAAAATAGTTTAAAGTCAACATAAGAAAATTTAGCACGTAAGCTTACATATATATAAACAACGCCTGGTGTTGAGAAGGTATACATATGAGTGTATAAATATATATTTACTACATAAAAAGTCGTAAAAACAAATAGAATTAAGCCATCACATTATTGCACGTAGGAAAAAGAAAATATTTTTACAGACATGTGTGAATATACAAGAGCTTTTAGATATAAAAAGTGACTAAGTATGAATAAAAAATAATTTAGACCTTGTATGAATTGATAGTAGTGTAAATATTTAATAAGAGTACATTTATAAAAATATATAAAATACACAGTGAAAGATTAATATCCTTTATAACAATATTCAATTAAACTTTAAATATTTAATGATAAATTTTTAAAGATATCACTAATGAATAATCTTTATTACTTGCATTAGTTTTGAGAAAAAAAAAACGATGGTAAACAAATAGCAGAGATTTGTTGATTATTTAAAGAAAATACAAGATATGAATCGTTGAATGAATCATTATATTTATAGTAACCTGAATCCCCTTAAAATGTAAATAAATCTGTGCAAACAATCTTCAGGAAAAATTGAAAAACTCTTCAATGTAAACATTCTCTATTTACGTGCGACAAGAAAAAAAAATGAAAACATACCTGCTTTGATTTTAAAAAATATGATATTTGCTTTAAAAGCATTTTAATACTTATCAAACAACAAATCGCAAATACAACATTTATTTATTTTATTTGACTATTTGAATTTCTCTCTTTAAATAAACATAATATATTCAAACAGAACATAAAACAAAATTTAATTATTGCGTGTTTTAATTACATCAATTATTTTAATGAAAATTTTATGAATATATATCTTTGAATAAGATTTAACAATTGCTTTAATTTTGACGTTGTTTGGAATATTTTATGTAAAGTTAATTAAAATGAAAATTTCATAAAAAGTTTTAGAAAAATCAAATGTGATAATAAATTTTGACGAATGAAATGAAAGAATAAGTGATTTTAATAAAATAATAATTAAAAATTATAATATCTACGCTTTACCGAGCTATTATACATGTTATCAATATATATAAATATATCCTCTGGTTCAATTAGCATAATTCAATGTTACATTCACGAACTTTATGTACTTCAGGCCAGTTGAATTGAGACATGTTTACATCCAGACTCTCGTTTTAATGTTCTTTCACAAGCGAGATGTGATTAAAAAATAGCCCCACACGTGTACTTTGACTTTGATACTAAAAACAATAAAAATCATTATTATAAATTTAATCAAATAACGACTACTTTATTCTATAAATAAATGAAAAAAAAAAAATAAGCGCGAATCTCGGCTTTCCATAAACCAATAACTCTCGTCCTACGATATCTCTTTTTTTTTTATTTTTATGGCATGTATATAATACCAATGCCTCACTTTACATTCCAGCCGGGTATTCAAAAGTATTTCAGAAGATTGCCTGCATTTTTATGTGAACAAGTAGGAGACAAGTTTATGTCAGACAAATAATAATAAAAAGACACATTCCATACGTTCTTATCACATCACTTTGTCTAAATACTTATTTTTTTTTTTATAAATTTCACATTAATTTAAACAATCTTGCAAGTTGTTGTTTTGAATTAAAAAGAAAAAAAAATCATCACGCACTGTTTTGTTTCTATTGACAACAAGAGTTTAACACTAAAAGTATAGCCGGAGTAGTAGGTATACACAACAAATCAGAGTCAGTCAACAAGTATAAGAAGAAAGAAAAAACATCGCGCATTCTAACACTATATATATAACTTTCACTGTGTATGCGTTGTAAAACAATTAAACACTTTATCATTTTGACGAGAGAAAGAGGCTGAGATAGAAAATAGAGAGAGAGAAATAGAGCAAAATAGAAGTAGAGCGAACGAGCAAGCGAGCTTTTAAAGTGATATAATAAAAGTGTGAGAAAAATAAGAAAAACAAAAATAATATATAATTAATAGAAAAAAAGAGAGATATAGAGGAGAAAAATAAATATTTAGAGAGAAAGAGATAAACTTGCTTGCGTCGAGACATATGATGATTACTTACGAGTTTCCTCGCCTGGACGGCGGGATCCACAGCTCGCGGGTACCCATTGACATTCGGGTCCAGTTCAGGAAAGTACTGGCCCGTCAGGCCCGTATGAACCATGTTTATAAGCTGTACCTTGTAATAGGGACCAGGATAAAACTGTTGTTTTGTTGTATTATTCCCTAGTTGCTTTGGTAAACCACTGGTGTAAGTTAGAGGGCTGGCCTACTCTATCTAGTAGCTTGTTTGTGTTGCTGTTATTGCTCTCGCGAAGCCTCGGATTTAACTAGGCCAATCATTCATTCATCCGGCGACACCGTGAATATGTGGATAATATGGATGATGATTTCTCCCGCTCATTTCCACCACCACCACCACCACCACTATAAATACTAGCACCGCCGCCTACAGTTTAAGCACCGGCGGCGCCCAATCGACTAGCGTATATTAATTATCCGTCGGATGCTGAAGGAAAGAGTCGTCCCAGTGCGGCGCTTCGTCCAGGACCACCGCCACCACCACCACCACCGGCTGCTCTCGTCCTTCTCGGCCGCGACAGTGCCAGCGTCGTCGGCTTTCCATTCAGGAAAAGTCCTTCCTCCTCCTCCTCCTCCTTCGCCCACCCTCTCTCTCTTTTACCTTTATCTCTTTCACCTCCACCTACTCCTCTTTCAAACTCCCGTCGCTATAGCTGCCACCCCTTCACCTGCACCTGACGCGTGCGAAAGGGAGATGGAAGCAAGCGCGTCCTAGTTTTCTCCCCCGTAAACTTCTACTGCTAAACTTGCCACTGCTGCTGCTGCTGCTGCTGTCGTGCGTGCGTGGTTTTATCAAGAGAGAGAAAGATAACAATCTCCTTCTTATCCTTCGCCTCTCTCGCTCTCTCTCTGTTATGTTATCCTTCTTGTTTTTACTATACACCCCTTCACCCCCTTGTCACCCTTGTTCAAGGTTAGGTTTTCACGTTAAAGCACGTACTTTACCCCTGATGATCGGCCGATTATTATTATTATTATTATTATTTAGATTTACGCGCACATGGGAATGATTATAGACAGAATGAGTTTGAGGATTAGAAGGTTTAATGAAGCCGTCGACAGTTTATGAGATATTAGATACAAACTTTATCGTAAGTCTATGTGTGTTTATTTGTGTCTACCCTATAGATAACGTTTTCAACTAAAACGATATTAAATATATATACTATACTATACATTTATATTGCCGGCTTTTCTTTATTTCAACACAAAATTATCAATTTTCACGCACGTTATTTTTGATTTATTTCTTTTTTTTTTTTGTTCAACTTCTCCTTCTCAGATGTAATATTATTTAATGATTTTGCGATTCAGACTAACGTTTAATTTAATTTTTATGAAAATTCAAAGTTTTCTGTAATAGTGAATAGAGCGCTATCCCTTTGCGTATGAAAGTTAAGTTTGCTCGACAGGAGATAAAAGCAGCAGTAACAGCACAGCAGCAGCAGCAGCAGCGCTGGCAAATACAAACACATATAAAGCAGCTCTCTTTTTCGGAATATCTACGGTAACAACGCGCACGGCCCCGTGACTCGCCTCTCTCTCTTACTCTCTTTATCCCATCAACAAGTCGCGGGTACGGAGAAAAAGAGAAGGGAGTAGAAAAAGAGAGGGAAATTCTTTCTCTCTCTCTATTCACGCGCGCCCCCGTGTGTGTAGCTGGAGCAGACACGGTTGTGCAGCGGATGTGACGGAGACGCAGCCGTTGCTCTCCCAACTAAAGCCCTTCGTCTGACCAAACCCGTCCTCGTACTACTTAAACACCGGCTGCGGAGAAACTCCAGCGGTAACTTTCTAGTTGATCTTGTCGCTCTGCTAGTTGTTCCAATGTGCTTTCCTCTTCTCTTAAATGCACCGGCTGTCCGGTCCTGATCCGACTGTAACGTTCTGCAAGCTCCCACGCTGCCTGGACGAGTCGAATGCTTTTCTATTCCGACTCTATGCAAGGTGTATCGCAGCGCTCCTGGCGCTCCCGCTTTGGGATGAATCGCCGAGTAATGCGTGTGTGTTTTCCTAACGGCAGTAACAACGCTACCTATCCCCCCACCCACCCCCTCTCCATTCCTACCCTTATAACACGCGTCTCTTTCTCTACCGGCCTCCAATGTATGCAATGCATGTGTGTATGTGAGTGTATGTGATACAGCTGCAAAAACCATCGTCGTCGTCGTCGTCGTCGTCTCGCTCCTGCTCGTTTCACCTTCACCTTTTGCTCCTCGTCGGAGGAGGGCAGAGAGCTTGCTTGCGCGCCTGCGCTCAGCTGACCCCGCCATCTCCAGCCGTCCTCCCGACCAGTAGTCTCTCCTACATATACATATATACACCTCTACATTCCCATCCCCCCCCTCCCAGTCGTTCTCCGATTCCGCTCCTCCTCAGCCCACCTTGAACTTTCTCTCGGCTCTCCTGCTGCCTCTACCTGTGACTCGAACTACCAAACCCTCCTCCTCTTCCTTCTCCCCCTGCCAGTCGTCCCGGCCAGCGGCCGATGACGTAGCGTACATAGAGCTTCTCCTGCGTTTCTCTGCCGCCGCCGGGAGGAGTGGCTGCTGCTGCTGGGCTATGGCTGGCTGGCTGGCTGCGCGTGCACGCGACGGCCGTGTGCGTGTGTGACCGCCGCTTTGACCTCGGGGGTGAGAGGGAGGCAGAGAGAAAGAGAGAGAGAGCAGAGGGGCAAGGTGGGAAGAGACGGAAGAGGAGCAGGGCTGCGACCCAGTGCAGCTCGCGCAGGCTCCAAGCGGCGGATTAACTTTTGGCTGTATATGGGGGCCGAGATTGGATTCCAGGCACTACTACTAGTGCTGCTGCTGCTGCTGCTGCTGCTGCTGCGCAACTACAAGCTCAAGTGCAAGAGAGACAGAAAAGTTGATATGCTGCTGCTTCTTCCTACAAACACCTCTCCGGGGGACGATGATCGCTCGGGTTTGCATGATCAAACGTAAAGCACCAGCGGGAGAAGCGCTTGAACATGCGAGGACGATGATTTCTGAGATGCGGGTGCAACAGCGTTGACTGACTCCGAGTTTGCCAGGATTCGCGTAATTTCTTCTTTTTATTTTATTTGTTTTCCTTTTTTCATGAATTCGTTGATGAAACCAGATGAAATGAATTTCCAAGATACTTTTTTAATAAATAAAAAATGGGATATGAAAATAGAAAGAGCAGCTAAATTACAGTACACTTCTGTTTGTGATATTTGAAATATATGTGAGGTTGGCAAAACCCTTTTATAATTAATCGGTTTGGAAATGATGCAGTTTGTGATTAAATTTAGCGTGCATTTTAGCTACACGATTAAATTGAAAATTAAGCTCTAATATGCTTCTGACTTTGACTATTAGATTATAATAAAAGTAATCCTTATTCTAGAGGATATTTCATATAAAGTTCTTTTCTTAAAATTTTCATGATTAAATTTTTATAATAAAATTAAATACATTTTAATTTGCGACCAATTATGCGCTTTTAATTTTTATTACAAAATTTAAAAACAACAAAATTTTTAAAAGTCGAGTTAAAAAGTTTTTTCTTCTTTAACTAAATTTATCCAGCTTTTTACGAATAAAATTCACCTTAATTTGTATTTTTAGATAAAATCTTAATGACAATCGTGAGGCGATCTTTTATCTGAAAATTATATTTCATGATTTTATAGAGTAATAAAAAAAAAATTTATACTTAATCATAAAAGTCGAAAAAAAAAATTATTATGATCTCTCACATTACTATTTATGTGAAGTATACGAATTAAATATATAAGAACTTTTTTGCTATACTTTGTTCAGTTTCGTTAAATTTTCTGTAGACATATATTTTATATATGCTTTCATTTGTAATATACTATTTTAAATCTAATAAGTTAAAAATTTTAGTCAAGTAAAACAATATCCTTTTAATCAGATGCAAGCATTATTAAATAGTTCTGTAACACGATATATGCAGCTGTTTACGTTAAACACTCTTGTATATTAGAAATTCAAAACAACATCAAAGTAGAAGCGTAGGTAGATTGAAATTTGCTATATAAGGTAAACACATTGAAAAAAATATATGTAAAAATCGAACAATTGCAATATAATATAAAAAGTCTAGTATATTATAATAAATAAAATAGATGAATTTTATCATGAATCACACTTCATTTTAATACTGTATTAGCTATCAGGTTTACATGAAAAAGCAATTACTTAGCAAACGTATCGCTCTGGAACGCCTACGCTCAGAAAAATAATCCAGCGCCAGGCTTAAAATTAGCCGCGGCGCTCCTGGCGCGTGTGGCAAAGTCCTGAACTACCAAGCTTGTACTTACCGACACCCAACAAGCTATCACTAAAATATCCTTCGCGTAGCGGCGTACCAGTGGAGCTCGAAAGTTTTTCCGCATCTACAGATGCTTGAGCTTGCAAGCACTGTTGGTATGAAGTTTTCTCTTAGGATGGTAAGTAAGAAATTTTTCTAAAATTTTGTTGACACACTTTTGTAACAGGTGAAACAGTGGTATCAAATTCGTTTTTCGTGTTAAAAAAATATGTTGATGAAAGTTTGTTGCTAAAAGCTTTTTTTATATTGGTAACTTTATTACAATAAATTCTGCATAAACTAGTTTTACAAAAATTTTTATTTTTTGTAATTTTTTTATTCAAAATAAATAAAAAACAGACAAATTTTAAGCTTGGTATACGTCACATAATCTTAATTTGACAAAACAAAAGAAGAAAGAAGTGCACGTAGATAGTGACGTAAAAAATCAAGCCAGCGATAGTACTAAATCCCCACTACCATGTCCAAAAGCCGAAGTGCTATCACGCTCAATAATTAGCCGATTGGTCTTATCAAATTCGAAAAAAAAGACAAACTCGCAGCAGACTTTATTATTTTTAACACTTACTCGTAGACGTAAGTGCCGACCTCGTATCGAGGTTGTTATCGTGACAGGAAGAGCCTGAGAAGCTCGTACATACTCACAGGAAAAGTTAACGCTGTTACGTGGGTGGGGAATAAAAAGAAACGTAGCGTAACAGATAACTTGCAGGGCCGGAAGAGAATGGGAAAGCAGGTGTAGAGCCATACAGACACTATATGGTACTATATACGTGTTGCTTAGGAAATTTTTTTACTGTTCTGTCGGATCTGCTTCATTTCATCGTCAATTTTGTACTTTTATACTCTTTCTCTGGTACAAAGCGAAAAACTAATGGAATTCTTCTTTTTATTCATTTTATTTTTGTTTTTTTATCTCTTTTTTGTCCTATACTACTTTTTTTATTACCGTAAAAATAATTACTTTCTGTTATTCTCAAATTTAACAATTTATCTTGTTTTTCTTCAAATTTTTTATAGCAAAATAAAGAACAATGGTAATAATTATAATTAATTATAATTAAATATTTAAGTATAGTGTCAATGCTGCCATTAAATAGACAATGCACACTTGTAGCAATGGGGAAGTGAAACTAAAAGGTATTTGCGTGGTAAGAGTGACGTTTTAATAACGATCAAACAAGAAACTCTTGATCGTCTTGACAAGAAGCTTTCAAACTAACTATGTGACCCTGGTTTAACTTATAAGTTTTCTTAAATTTTTCGTTTAAATCTACTTAAAATATTTTTATAATACATAAAATATAAAAAAAAAATGAAAATTCTGTAATTATTTTAATGTGAATGAGAACAAAAGTGCTGTAATAAATATTGCCCTTAATAATTATAATTATAATTTGAAAACAGTATTGTTTGTATAATAATTCAAAATACCAAAAATATGCAGATAATCCTTTAAACATAATAACGAATAGAATTGAAAACAATAGCCAGCACTCGCATTTTTCGTTTTCAATTTTATTTTACATTGAAATAAAAAAATTGTTCACTTTTTCAAAACAGAAGTCTTTAAAGTTTTAGAAAAACTAAATGGAGTTATCAAATAATTTTTTACGCTGGGCAAAGAAAAATATTCTATACCAGTTGCTTTTGATTACATAAAACACTTCGAGCTGCGAATCAGTTAATAACATAAATTTATGAAAGTACACGTGTCGGCATTTATGACGCATAGATGCATTAGCACGCATACGCGTCGTCGATAAACAAATTTGAAAAAAATATGCTTTTAACGATAACATCATTTGACTGTTTTATCAAACTTTTGTTTAAAATATTTAACAAAAAAAAAAATAAAAAAAAAAGTGTAATAAAAATAAAATAAATCTTGGAAGGCAAATAAAACATAAAAACTTATTAAAATTAAAATTATCATTTTTATCAATCGTTTAATTTCCGACCACAAAAGATGAGAGCAGCTCGTTAAAGCCAACCAACTTCCCTGACATTGTTCGAAAGCCAGATAATGCCACCAGGCCTCTCATAGTGAATTAGAACCAAAGTACGCTAGTGTATCGAACGTTGCGGAAAATTTAAATTTTCTCAAGAGGCATGTGTGCTCATATATTCCGATCTCCAACATATTTAGGTATATACCTATACACTATACGCATAATCTGTCGATACTTATTATCCATTATACTCAAACTTTTCTATTCAAATTATATTCTCTTATAATTGATGTGAAAGGATCAAAATATTCTTTATTAATATTTTAAATAAACATATTCATTTAAAAAATTGTAAATACTAATCTGAAACGTATACAAAATATTATTGTTAATGCTTCTACGACCACTTAAGAAAAAACGTGACCTGTTGATAAAAATATTATCAAACGAAATCAAGCAATAAAGATACACTGCACGCAGGCAACATTAATCAACCGACAAACTATCTCAAAAAAAGGAAAAACAGCTTGAAAACTCTTGAAAATATGGAGGGGATTCTGCGGCCATTGGCACGAGTTCATTAATTATCATTTCCGTCATTTTGGTGCTTGGTTTCACATGATGGATAATTAAAAGTTCCAAGGTCTCGTTCGCATCAGTAGCGGTCTGATCAATGTTTATTACTTTTCTCTACTGTCATACGATCGGAGTCATTGAAACAAACTCCCGCATATGTTGGACTTGAAATATATTGACTATCGACTTGTGTTATCATGCCAGATATCTACCTATATCTTTAATGTCAAGTCAATCCACGAATGTTTTTTATTTTTTTTTCTTAATTTATTATACTTATTTATTATTTTATTTAAGTCCTTAATGTTAATCTACTTTTTCAATAAGATTTTATGACATTCACCTGGGATATGTATGTCAATTTCATGAATGTCTCTTAGAAACCAATAATACATCGAGTTATAAAACTATTTTCTCATTTCACGCATGAATTGTCCGCGCAATAAGATCTTCGGAAATACAAGGCCTTATATAAAATACTTCTTGAATTCTTCGATCAATCTTCATTAAACTTTTCTCATCGCCGAAATAATTAAGCAGCTCTCGGATATAAGAAAAAAAAAAAGAAATTATTAGTTAGCCGTTTTAAAAAGAATAATGAAAAAAATAAATGGAAAATTTAAAGAATCTTTTCAAGGCATTTCTCAAACACTCGAAAAGTTAAACAAGGTATTAATACTTTATGCTGGCAACTTCAAACCCCTGCCATTCCTTCTCTCTCTCACACAAAATTTGCAAACTCTTCGACAAAAGTGCTCTCAAGAATATTTAAGAAAAAAAAGAAGAAAAGGAAGGTAAAAGCACAAAGGGATTTACCTTTGGCAACTCATAAATAAGAAGAGCACGTGTGCTTTTTTTTATTTTATTTTTTTTTTTAAATGCACATCGGTAAAACGAACAAATTCAGGGGATTCTCCGGTAAAGGTGGTACTTTAGAAAAAATTTACGTGATTGCAAACACGTTAATTTTATTGGTAAAAATAGGATAAAATTGTAGAAATAGAAATAGTTACTTATTTAATTAAAATATATAAACGTTTATTTGTATTGTAATTTTAAATTACTAAAATAACTGTGCTTAATTTTAGTCGGTGGTATTATCAGTTTAACGATATTGAGCTCTGCTTTAAAATACATTCATTAAAAAAAAAAAAAAAAAAGAATTAGCTAATTACATGAAGTTAGTTTTTTTCGATTCCCAACAAAAGCAAAATATAAACGTAGAGTTAAATTCTATAATTAATTAAAAGATAATGTTATCCTAATCAGCTAAATAAACTAAAAAGCTTTTTAATTCGCTCAACAAACATCCTCATGGAAGATCATTTGTAAAAAAAGAAATTCATGCTCGAGCTTTCAATTTTCTCGAAAAAAATAATTTCCGCATATATACCCTTGATTTTCCTGAAATTGAGTAGAAAGAAAGCAAGAAATAATGAATGACTAGCGACATAAGTCAGTTCTCGAGAGATGATGGGTCTCTATAGTTCAAGATACTTGTTATTCAAGATAATAGCATATAGATATTTAATTTACCACGAGGCGCAGGTAGATAGAGGCATATATATATATATTTTACACACAGTTATTATATATTGTCGACGTAATATAGAGGGTAGAGCAGTATATATAGCATCACAGCACACGCAGCATCCCTCGCTTATAATGGAAGACAAAATCATAGCACTCTATAGCTGTAGTAACACGTGTCACAGCAGCAGCAGCAACCGCTTGCAATGTGGTGTCCCGGGCCGCAACCCACGTCGAGCTTTTTCAACTCGATTTAAATGACCACTGGTTTTGCATATAGCTACATATATATGCAGTTGTATTTTAATGCGCCTACACAGTCTCTCTCTCTCTCTCTCGGCTTAATCAGCTTAAGCTGGACTAGGCGCCTCACCGGTGCGTTGCGACGAAATCACCGCATCGATTATCGATTATCGGTACCGGATATATATACCTACATGCATGCATGCGTGGGGGGAGGCCAGCTAGGCTGGGATCAGTTGAACTAAATCTATATATGTGTGTGTGTGTGTGTGTGTGTGTCCACGCGCGTTTTCCGAGAAATGTCGAAGTTGCCCTGCGGAGATCTGCCGGTAGTCATCGGCTGAGTTTACACGGACGATTTCGTCTTTCATTGCTTTGAGGCTCCGGGCTATGACTAAGTTTGAATGATATTGGGTTTCAAGGCTTGATTGATCAGTATATGCTATGAAGATTTTAATTATTTTTCATTATAGCATAGGATCACTGTTAAAAAAAATCTGAGGAAGCTCTTTTTTTAAAGCTCGGATTATTGGCTATTATTTGAGTATTAAACGAGTTTACATCAAGAGCAATTTGATTTTAAATCGTTTTTTTATCGGTATATCGTCCAAGCATTGGAAAAATATTAAAAATATTATTCATTCAGCCATTAATTATTTTATGACCAATTTTTTTATGTACTTTTACACTAATCCAGTTTAACTAGTTTATGATATTTTAATTACTACCGCTATTATTCTTATTAAAGATTTTTAAATTTGAAAAAATATAACGTATGCAGCAAATTATAACTACTACGAGATGACCATCCTATATTGCGCAACAAAATTCCGTTTTCACATATTTTCTTTTTTCCACCAAACTTCCATACATAACCCAGACTTGAAATTATTCGCCAGCTACATTGCGGAATTAGCTTTGTGGCGTCTCTTCGCACCTCTGGCAAATCCTGCATTTCAACGGCTCTAGCAGCAAATTCGGAGGCCTGGTTTGAATTTCAAGCGAATGTAAATTCTGTCTCAGTACTACTGCTGAAATTGGGATGATTTAGCCACTTTTTCGTTCGTATCTTTCTTAAACGTTATTTTTTAGAATTTTAAATACAATGTAACCTACGATTTTTCAGATGGCGAAACAAAAGAAATCAATTCCAATTTTTTTGTTTTTTTGTTTTGTATAATTACGGTAAATTTAATAAACAGATTAAGCCGTTAATTTATAGTTAAAATAAAGAATCAGGATTTTAATAAATGTGAGCTTAAAATGTCTATAACAAATGTATATCGAATATTCATACTCGGTGTCTATATGAGCGCAAATTGGAAACTGGAGATTGCGACTCAAAACACAATGAAATAGGAAATGAATTTTTCTGTTTGCACATAGTGAAACGTCGCGAAAAATATAATTGAAAAGAAGAGCGAGTATTCGTCAGATTTAACGATGTCTCTGCTTTTTAATAACCAAACTTTTTTTTTTTTTTTTCACCAAGCTTATGCTTTTTAGCAAATTTTTTAATAACCATGCAAGTGACAATTCCATTTTCTCTCGCTCAATGAAACTTTCTAAATATTAAAAAATCGATGCATCCTCAATTTTGTTAAAAAAACTTTTTTTAACACAAGTTTTATAATAGCATTTTTTTTAAGTAAAATGAAAAAGTTCATGGTACGTTAAGTACATCTAACTACGTAATAATATTACCTTCAAAAGCTTTAATTAAAATTTATACCTTTCTGTTTTAAAAACGAGACTTTCAATCTATAATCTAATATTTTTTTCAATTTCATTTTTTGTTTGTACTAGGCAAGTATACAAAACGTAATAATTCCTTGTTTTCGTGTAAAATATTTGTTAAATTTACGTCTAAAGTGAAAAATTTTTCTCACTCTATATAAAAATTACGTTAGCAGTAATTCGACATAGGGAAACAATTTTTAAGTTTGTTGAAAAAACGTCAGCGACAAGATAAAAAAATTGCGTTCAGACTCGTGACTATGCTTGTAAGCTATTTATGTCAAACAAAGTATTTCAAAAGTTTGCTTTCACAGTTTCAAACTCTCGCAAGCTAAAAATGAAATTAACCTTGAAATTCTCCTGAACTTTCTTATCTCTAAAACCAATTTCTCCATCGAATGACGTTTTTTTAAGAACATCTATACGAAATTTAATTACTTTCTCAACAATTATTTTAGGTAATGATCGTGTGATGTACATGTAAAAATTAATCTTTTTCTCGTACTATTATTACATTTATAACTTTTAAATTACACCAATATTTCATTCTAAAATTCATTATAAAAATGTAAAATTTGATATCTTTAAAAAATATGAAATAATATTATTTATAATATTAATAAAGAAACACATTAGAAAATTTCAAATATGCAAACAGCGATTGCGACAATAAATCGTGACCGCAATGGAACAAACCGAAAATAAGCTCCAACTGAATCACTATTAAACTTTTAATGCGCTAAACGCAACAGTTTCCTTTGGCTCTCCAAACCGCGTCGCAAAGCGAAGGACATGGATGGTACGGCGAATTAGCTCGACCAGTAGTTCTAGAAGAGGAAAGGGGATGGGGCTTGGAAAAAAAGGTCGAGCTAATTACAGCGCTTGGACGCGCCACCAGGAAAAATGTCGACAGTCTGATGCTTCTTGACAGTCGTAAAAGAATTTGTTGGAACTGGACAATTGAGTTGCAGCTTGTGTCTGTCAATTTTTTTTTTCTACTACTATACCTACTGGCTGGCTGGCTGGTCGAACGCGCGAAAATTAACGATGTGAAATTTTTTCTTTTTTCTTATATTCAAGCCAACTAATGGTTCTTACCTGTTAATTACCCAAGCTTTTTGCATACTATGTCCTTTTTTTTACCGTTTTGGAGTTTTTATTCTTGATGAAAAACTTGGATGAGGTTACCAGAAAAATATAACATTTGGAGATGTACACTTTTCTTGTGAAGATCATCTACTGTTTTTTATATATTTTTAAATTAAATTCATGAAATTTTTATGATGGTTCCCGTTGAAAAGGGTATATATATTGCTATGAATAAAATGGTGTGTTCGTGCTTAAAATATCAGAGGTAAGACATGACAAAGCTTTTTAGGAATAATTAAACGAAACGCCCGTAGAATAAAAAAAAAAAGAAAAAACGTAAAAAGAAGAATGTACACCAAAGACTAAAATTGGCACACATCTTCTTGAAAAACACTCGTTAATAAATTATAAAACTCTTTTACTCTCAGCTTCATTTCTTAGTTTCTTTTTTTCTTCGTTCACTAATTGAAACCTACCTTGAATACAGATCTGAGATCTTTCCGGACTGTCTAATTTATATAATCAAGCTCGCGTACAGTTGGCATGATTATATTTTTTTTCTTTTAACCAAATGAACGGAGTACATAATCTTTAAAATATAATCATGAAATATTATAAATTTTCAAAAGACTTTGCATATTCAGAAAACAGCGATAAGTCATAGTCATAATAAATAAAGTTAAAAAATATATGTATATCACTTTACTACATCTCACACCGTTACTTTGCTCAAAAATTCATATATAAAATATTCTTTTCACAAGCCCATTTTCCACATCCCAGCGAACTACTAAGCTTCTCTTCTTCAACCACACACACACACACACAGCAAGATATACTTTAATAACTCATATCCCACCTCTCAGAAGAGCTATCAAAAATTTTCCATCAGCCACAATTTTCAATTAAGCTAACGCACACATAGCTTTCAGGTTCGTTACATCGTATACCAGCTACTCAGAAAATAGATATATGCGCGAGCATCAAGTTTGCCTTTACTAGTCTCTTGCCTCTCATATTTGTCAAGCGCCACCGCGACATTTCGTGGGCGTGTGTGGTAAAGTGCCACCTCGAGAGCCACTTTGCGCGCAAGTTACCGCGAAAGCTCGGGATGGACTAGGAGGCGGAGTATAGCGCGCGCGCGAGAGAGTGAGCTTAACGCGTAAAAGCTTGATGAGCTTGCAGGAGGGGTGGGTAGCTTGAGCCACGCGTCTCGCCTTTGTGGTCTGATTTTCCGGTGCAGAGGTGGAACCACGGCTCGAGAACACCCACGACCTCATCCCCCCCTTATGTCGATGCCAAAGTGCATTTAGCGCTGGATAGATCGAACGGGTCGTTTATTTCATTCAGCCGAGCTTTCCAAGCTTTTTCATTTGTTGTACAGGTAGTAGGAGTTGTTGCAAGTTTGGAAAAGCACTGCTTTTGAAATTGTAAAGGGGGCCTTGGAGCTTATCCTGGTGAATGCAAATTTTTCTCATTTTCTCGAAACGACTTTTATTCGAAGGAATAACAAGTGGCAGGAAGTAAGAGGTTGGGAGGGAAAAAAAGAGAGGCACTCGAGGTGCACTTTAAATCGTCAAATTATCGTGAAGCGCGCTCGCAAGCTTTCCTGATTAGAGAAAACTTGACCCCTTCCCCCTGACGACTCACTCAGCTTCTGCACACTAACGCCTTGCCTCTTGAGTATTTGAGGATTACTCGATCTGTTCAAAATAGAGGAAGCTGAGTAGTCTCTCTTTCTCTCTTTTTTTTCTTCTTCTTCTTTTCCACTGCCTTTCAAATCGTTACTTATTTAGTGTAACTACATTTCAGAATTTCTCTAATAAGTGATAATAAATTTTTAAATCGATTAATATCTTAAATCGATTAATATCTTTCATTTAAGATTATTAATTTTCTAAATTTTTAAAGCTGCATAAGATATTAACAAAATTTTTTTTTAAATATAACTAATCACGAGAAAATTTTGTTTCATTCAAACTCATATTTTCACGCGATTTCGACTTTATTTGGAATGTTAGAATTTATTCTCCTCGTGAATTAAAAACATAAAGCATTTTTAATAAATTATATCAAATGTCTGAGAGGAAAACACTCGGAAAGGAATTTATCAGCTAAGCGGAAAGAAAAAGTATTGTTTGCGGCTGGTGTCATGCTCGAGAGGAAATTCCGTTTACGAATAGGTGACATGATAGC
>JAPYZE010000278.1:0-77074 GCA_030522805.1 Leptomastidea abnormis
GAGAGAGAGAGAGAGAGAGAGAGAGAGAGAGAGAGAGAGAGAGAGAGAGAGAGAGAGAGAGAGAAAGAGGAAGCTTTAGAGAAGAGCGCGCATGATGTATATATATAGCTCAAAAGCTTGAAGCTTTAACTTTGTAAAGGTCTCAGGCAGCCGTTGAAGTTTGTATTGAAACTATACATAAGCGCAGGCTATAGCTGAATTCTTAAGCGAATATATTCTCACATAATATAAGGTGTATAACGTATAAATTGTATTTTAATCCTATATATTATATAATGTGATAGTGTTGAGATAATATGATGATCGATGAAATATTGAAACTGTAATTCAATCGGACAATGAAACTGAGCTGATGCTCTTATGAATTTTTTAAATGTTAAGAATAATTCTGATGATAATGGTTGAAAATTACGAGGAGGTAAGAGAAAGAGAAAAAAAGGAATGTTTAATGTAATAGAATATTACAATGGATTGAATCAATGAGATTTTATGGTACAAAGGGTTAAAATAAAATTATGAGGTGAGAAAATTTGATAAATTTTTTTAATTAAAGATTGATATGGTTGTTGAAAAAAATTAAGATTTATGTTAAAGAAAAGAAAAGATTTTTAGCAATTGAATTATATAATAAAAAAGATGAAACAATATTGATTATAGAAAAAACTAGTAAATTTTTATTTTCTTATTACAATGTGTGCCAAAAAGTTTACACATTAAAAAACAGACCATTCGTTTTTTTTTTTGCTCGCAACTATATAATTTTTGTTTGTTTTTTTTTTCAAATATACAGTATTACAATGTGTAAAATAATAATACAGCGAACTTTTAAATATTTATAATATGTATATAATATATATATATATAACACACGGTAATTAATGCAGTATAAACTGCATTGAATTTTTATTTTTTCAGTCTACGCACATGGAGTATCTAGCAACTAATTAACATCATACTTCCCTATATATAGCGAATCAATTCGCTCAGGGAAAACTCGCTCTACAAACAGTCAACGAACTTGATTATTATCTTTTTTTTAAAGCCACAAGAGAAAATCTCCAGGCTTGCTTTTACACGTCTCAATGCGTAGGCGTTTAAAAAAACGAGCTTTTGGGTATAAAAGAGAAGAAAAAAAAAAGAATTACGCCTACCTATATACATTCATCGGTATAAATGTAAAGACACTTTTTTTCTAAAGAAATCAAAGCTTTGAATGATAAATGATAAAGTATTCCTTTTGTAGAAAAATGGGAATATATTGTAAGATTTTTTTTTTATTAAAAGAAAGTTCTTTTAAAGTGTTTCAATAATGCAAGCCTAAGGTTGGAATTTAGTATTTTTTTCCTTTATAAATACTGATTTAGTTTTTTACATTATAGTCTAAATAAATAAACGAAGAGACGAACATAATGAAAGATACAAAGATGATTTTTAAAATTTTAAGTCCTTAGATATACTTTTGATGGTAATATAAAGAAGAAAACTAGTGCTTTTTTTTAATGGAAAAGATTTGTAAAATTTACGCTTAATAAGAAAAAAAAACAAAAAGTAAAAATATATATATAATCTGAATTTGAAAGAAGAAAAAAAAAAGAATTGCACTTGAATTGTCGTGAATAATTGAAAAGTAAAAATTAGCTTAAAATTTACTTGCAAATATATTATATAGGTACTATTTCAAATATATTTTAATATTTAATAGTGTTTTAAAATTTGAGACTATTTAAAATACGACTTAAAATATCTTTTATCTAGTTAACAAAAATGATGTGTCGACAACAAACATGTAACAAGTATATGCTAATGGTCTCTAGGAAGAAAAAAAAACATAGAAGAACAAAAAAAAAAATAAATTAGTGTTTATAAATCTTGATCTATCATTCGCGAAATAATCATACACGCTTAGAACTTTAATTATTCGCAGAGGAATTTTACTAAAACACACACACATTCACGTACATACATACATTCGGCGCTTATTTCATTTTCTTTTTTGTGACATATCAGTCGAAAAATCATGAGCTTGTTAATGCATTTTTTTTTCTTCGCCATTATAAAAATATAGAATTTTATAAATAAAGCGCGATAAATGTACAAGGCTCTCACATTGTCGCGCTTATGACACATTCATACAGATACAGAAAATTAAAAAAAAATTTCCTTATATTAATCCCCTACTTATTGCATATATAAATCGCGATTTATAAATTTTTTATTTTACGTTTCTTCCAGTGAAAAAATTATTTACACGAAGCTACAAAATATCAAGACTTTTGTATCATTATTATCATTATATTATTATTCTAAATTTTCAAGCACAAGATTTGATTTGCTGCTATGAAAAAATCGAAGGAAGCTATAATTAGTTACAGCTCCTCGATTATATAATACACTATGCTCAGCTAAAGCATATTATAATATAAAAATTGACAAAAATTTCTAATAACGCCCATCCACTCCTTATTAAATCACTCCTTTCTCTCATTACATCTTATCAACATCCTCACTACTCTCGCAATAATCCTAAACACATAGGTAGCTCTCACTCTTCATAAATCTATACACACGCGTAAATTCTAAATAAATACAAAAAAAAAAAAATTGTTGACCAGCATTATCATCTACATCTGGTATAAATAATAATAATAATCAGGTCAGTCTCATCCAAATGGACCTTGAGCCAGTCCTAGGCCATTATTACAAAATTTGGCATCATTGGCATCGTTATTATTAGGTATCGGGCAGTCGATAAGCGTGCAGACGAATACAGGCCCTCCTCCTCCTCCACCTCCTTCTACAACTCGATTATCTCGGCGGTGACGGCTACCCATACCGATCCTTACTGGCCCTACAATTCGTCCACCCCGCTCTCAGCGTCAATCTGGCCTAAGGAGCACGTCAACCGATTCACCCTCGTGCTCCTCGTCAAAATCTCCAGATGCTGTATCCGAGTCTGTGGCGTCTGCAAACAGGTTGTTCATAGGACTATATCGTCAAATTGATTCTATTTTTTTTTTTTTTTTTTGGAGAAAGGGGTATGTAGGTATATCCTTGTGAATGTTTTTTTTTTCAAGAGGAAGATCGAGGAGAATAAAAAGATAAAGAAAAAGAGAATGGAGTGGGTTACACATCAGTTTTATGTTAGAGGGTTACGCATATCACCGCATTTTTGTCATCGATTGAACATAGTTGAGAAAAAAAAGTGGGTAATTGAATGCTGTGGTGTGTTTGGTAATACGATGTCGTGAGTCATCAATTTTTCTTTTTGCAATGATTTATATATTTTTTTTTCTTTTTTTTTAGAATCTAAAAAAATAAGAAGTATATTACGTGAGCTTTACTAATAAAATAAATTAAAAAAATTTTATAGAAAAAATACTGTCATTGAAAATTTAAATTTTATCATGAATTTTATATTTGACATAATAAAACGATTCACGACGTGACCAAAGACACCAAAACTTTTCGTGGAATCGACAAAAATATTTTTTTTTTTAAAAAGACCAGGGATTTGCCCATCACAAGGAAAAAAGATTAATCGTAGTAAGGTATAAAAATATAAAAGCACATTATATATAAAAGGAGCAAAGAAAAAAAAAGAGTTTGGTTTGTGCAGTAGGTTTATAAATATATATCTCGGGAAACCTTAAAAAGTAAGAACATCGTCCTTCTCCCTGTCCTTTTAGAACAAGACCTTGGTGTAAATATCAAAGACAAAAAAGAAAGGGTATATTTATATATGTATACATAAAGCCTTATGATCCAGGCATTAAAGTATAATATAACGCAGGCCAAGAGAGTTTGACCGGTCGTATACATTAACTCGTGCTTATATATATGTACGTAAGAAAAAATAAAAAAGGAAGGTCCATTAAATATGCCATTACCTTAATCCAAGAAAGCCGTGCAACGCACCACCGCCACGCGGATGGATCTGAGCTTGGTTATTTTTTTATTATTCTTTTTTTTTTTATTTTTTTTTTTAATTCCAGTTTTAATGTTTAATCGCATGCACACATATGAGGGATTATCACAACGTCAATTGTAGTTATATCCGTGCATCTAATAAATATTAGGGGAAAATCGTGCGAAGCAAGCTTAACTTTACGTCTGTGTATTTGTATGTGTCTTTACAGCCTTAACTATTGACTACAATTAATTCGGTGCTAGTGGCTTTGAATTCATTTTTTTTTTCAGTGCATATTATTGGGACTTTAATTTGATATGATGAGTCATGTTAATTATACACAAAAATGAGTAGTTGAAACTTAATAGATGTTATTAATGAAAACTTATGAATCACACTGTTAAGAATATAAAACATATAAAGAAATTAAAAAAAAAAATACAACATTTAATGTTAGTATTCATTAGTTTATGTAATAACCAGATATATTAAGTAAAAATTACTTTCAACATTTTTGACAGTTACCACCAACAAATAAATTTCATCCCCTAATAAATAAAACTTTTTTTGTGCAATAAAATAATTAAAACAGATTCGCTAAAGCTGTAAATTATTTTCAGTGTTCAGAGAATTGCATGAGTGAATGTAAAATATTAATTTAGTGGTTGAAATTTCAAAACAATAATGGTTGTAATAATGAAACTTAACGTTAAAGAAAAATAAAAATGGAAAAAAAAAACAAAAAAGTGTGGAAAACATAAAATCATAATAATGATCATGGTTGATAAAATTAAAAAAAAAGTGATAATGATCAATGCATAACCAACTTAATTTTGCTGATCACTCAATAAAATAATCTTACAACAAAAAAATATAATTGGAAAAATAAACGATGGGAGTGTCAATCCATCAGATTATATGCAAATAACGATTATAAATGACGTTAAATTTTTCCAAGTTACAGCATCAGTTGACGTAATTTGGCTAATATTCAGATAAAAGTGTTGATGTACACAATTATTGTTAGTCAAAACATTAGATTTTTAAATTCAATTGATCAAAGTAATTACATTACGTAATTGAAATTTTTTCTTAAGGAATAGACTTTGTATGACTTTAATTAAGACATAAAACCGGCTTTGACCGTTTAAGTATTGTATCTCAAATATTTTATGTAAGGAATATAAAAATTAAATTGATTATACGACATGAGTATGACAAAATTTTGAAATGAAATCGTTTGAAAAAAAAAAATTAGATACCAGATATATACATGGCTCAGTATTCGAGCGATTTCCCAGCTGATGATTTACAAACGCGTCGATTCTGCTTGTCCATTTTTCTTAGATTCTAGAATATTTTCTGTAAGAAATACGTATTTTTTTGTTGATTACACATTATTGTTCTCGCCATGCACTCGAGACTGCATTATGTGTTTGTATTTCCTTTCCACCAGTTTCTTTTATTTGTGTATAATTAGTGAACAAGCCGAATATTTAGATGTGTTTTTTGTTGTATTTATTAGAGTATTTAGTGAGTGGTTGATGATATTATTTGTTGAATGTATTACTGTCGAAAATGTAATATATACAGTAGGAATGTGATAATGAGGAAATTAAATTTTAATTATTGAGTTAAATGTGTTTTATAGAATTACATGTTTCAATTAATGTGTTACCTTATACCGAGAGATTCCTACTTCTAATTCTATCCTTTAATTAAAAAACTGTAATCTGTGTCAGTATATAAATAGATATTTACAACTACTGTATAAAACATGCGATTCTATGATGTGTTCTAAAAAGTGAAGATTTATTTTAAAAAGATTAAAATTCTAACTAATTTATGCTTAATTAAGTTGATGTACGCATAACCAAATAGAATAAATCTATTGCGAAATTTTTTTACATTCAAAAAAAAAAAATGATAAACAAGATCATTTTAGTATCTAGAAAAAAAATAATTATAAAGGTTTAAATTCAAATATTAAATTAGATTATCAGAAATAATATTCTTCTTTGTTGCCTTTTATCTTTTAATTTAAAACTATCTTAGTTAGACCAAGAATCTACTAATGAAAAATTCCATTTCTATTCTTGATCGAACAACAACCAGACGTTATATTGTGGTTTTGGTCGGTATAGTAGAAGACTGATATTTTATTGCAATTCTTTTACTATTTGTTAATGAAAGTGTAAATAATTTATTTTTTAATAACTAAAATTGCTATTATTAACAAATCGTTAGGTTAAAGCAATCTAATGAATTATAAAAAAAGAGAAAATAAAACGTATGTATTTTGTCCCGTAAATATTTTACAACGATTAATTTTGATTAAGATTCATGCATTCAAAATGTTTTTAAAAATGTGCGATGTAACGCTCTTAGTTAATAAAATTTTGTTTACGCACTCTTTACCAGTCACCAATGGTTTGGTAGCTTTTCTGAACTGTTATTAGAAAAATTATAATAGATAATTTTAAATACGTTGTTAGGAGGACCTTAAATTTATCACCTATCAGTCAGTTATTTACACCAAAATATTGTTTATATTATGTAAAAAAATCACAACAGACACTCACCTGCGATTGCGTTGTCTACTCGAGCTTTATCCTTTTCAATATATAAGGCAGTGAAGAAGAAGAATAAGCTACCTAAGATTTCTACAAAAATAGTGAGGAACAAAGCATACTGCAAACTTCTAAACTTGACTATTGGATCTATATCATCATCTGGAGAGACTTTTGTATTGGGTGTGATCCATCCTATTGTCAAATTAGGAAGTATAACAGTCTTTAAGGCATCTGATATCTGAAATGAAAATCAAAAAATGTTTAATTTTTATTTAATTTTAATTTTACAAATTATTTATAGTTTAAAAAATAAATTTCATAATTTTATAAACAAAATGATTAAATACTACTTTTAAAGAAAATATTTAATTTTGGACTAAAATCTAATAATGTGCCTCTTTTACCCAAATAAATGTCAACAACTTGTTTATAAAATTCCCTTGAGAGTTTCAATGCCAATATATCCAAAAATAATTTAGTAAACATTTTACGCGATTACAAGCGTCATCGACCGATGTTGTTTGTAATATGAGAAAAAATAATTTAGATTCATCTCGCCACTAAGACCTCATACGCCTTATACTCGTGAGAAAAGATTAAGACCCTTGTACGTGTCACCAGTCGATAACAAGTATTAATATGCCGATTATTAAGAGAGTCTTGTGAGTATCTCTTGAGTGCAGCACCCGAGCGAGCCTCTGCGCGTCAAGTTATGATATATGTATACGACGTGCGTCTCCGGAACTTCGACGCGAGACGTAACAAATGAATAATCGCTCTCTGGTAAGGTACTTACAGTGCCTATGAGATAAGGACTGCCGGCGTCGCCGAATGCGTGAGCGAACAAAATTTGGAACGCCTCAGCGGTTGAACGTCTCGTTGGTATGACGACGTACTGAAACAACGATAAGTGGAAGATTAATTCTATTACTCTTTGATTTCTTTGATAAAGTCTTATGCGTTTTTAACTAACATAATAAAAAAAGGGTCTTTAATTTAATAAATTTTATGGTAAGATGAATATTTATAAAAAAAATATGATTAATTTAATTAAAAAAATTTTTTATATTCTAATAATTGGTAAATTCTTACCAGTAACATATCAGCCACTATTGACCAATTTAAATTTAAAGCTAACTGGCCAAAGAATATTAAAATATAACAAGCTGTAGAATGTGAACTAGCAAAACAGGCTCCTAAGAATATCAGAGGAGCACTAATCATAAGACCTGTGGCACAAATTAATGGATCAGCCTGGCTATACCTAGTTCTCAATTTTTGTGCCAACATTGAACCAAACGGTACTCCTATTAAACCAGCTAGCATAGCTATAAGGCCAAACTTGAAAGATACACTGAAAATTAAAATATAGGTATTAAAAATGTTCTCTTGCATTTTTGTATAATTTAATATAACAAACATACTCATCAATTTTTATAGAATCTCCACCTGGTTGCAGTTGAAGTCCATATTCAATAAATGTTGGACCCCAGAATGCAAGTGCTCCAGTAACAAATGATACGCAAGTAAAACCTGCTGTAGACAGCATAAAACTAGGACTAGAGAAATTTTAAAACATTAGAAGATAAAATGTATAAAAAATATAATTTTATGTAAATAGCTTAACTTTATAAAAATATATAATTTTTAAATTTCTTACTTTTCAAACAATGCTTTTATGTCATTCGACCAGGTAGTTTGAGATAAATGAGATCCACCTTCTTTCTCTCCTCGAGCAGGATCTCTTACTAAGAGTAAAATTAAAATAATAGCTATGATTCCTAAACCTGGGGTAATACGCAGTCCCCATTGCCATGCATTAGTCAGTCTTGCCATTTCTCCACCAGTGATATATCCTAATCCACTGTAAAAAACATTGTACATCAATTTATTTTTATAATTCGTAGTAATAAAAATTTTTAATATAATACCATTTATTCATACCTGCCAACTGGAATTGCAAAATAAAATAATGCAAGCATTCTAGAGCGTACATCTTTAACAAACAAATCACTAATTATCGTTGGTGCGATTGTAGAATAACTAGCTTCTCCAACACCAACTAGTGCTCTGAAGAACAAAAACCAGCCATACGTCTAAAATAAAAAGTATTATTTAATTTTTAGAAATATTCCCAAATGCATGTGATTTTAAATGACATGTCTTACTTTCATATATGAACCAATTAATGTTGTCATACACCATAGAAATACTCCACCGCACATTATAATTTTTCTGTTATATCTGTCTCCAAGATAACCAAAAAGTGGAGCAAATGCCATATAACTCACAATAAATGCTGTTTGAAGTAAACCAGATTCTGCATTATCAATTTTAAAATCTGTTTGTATTGCTGTAAGTACACCTGAAAATATCATTTTAGTATTAATATTAATTTAATATTTTTCTGCTTAAAAATAATAATAAATAAAAAAATATATTTATTTAAAGTAGTCTATTATTCTAAGTAATATATCTAATGTTATTAAAATGAATAATTAAAACAATAAATCATCTTTGTTTGTTTTGATGTTGATTGTGAAAATTGGTATGCTCTTATTTAGATAACATAAATTGGATTTTAAACAAAGTTCAATTTAATAAGACATGTAATAAGAAGCTCAGACATCAAGAATGCTAATCATTCCATTAAGTACATTCAACTTTTAAATCACATCAATTTACTAGTTATGAAATTAATATGCAAGAATTTTATTTTTGAATTATCAATAAAACTGTGAAAAAGGTCCAAAAATAATTTTTAAATATTGTTTTGTACAAAAATTTAACCGCAAGTATTATTTATATTATTTTAAAATTGATAGTTAATAAAATAATATTTAAAAAATATTATTAATTGCAATTTTTAAAAAACATGTTGAATTGATATGAACAATTTTTGCTTAGCATAGTTATCTGTTACAATTATCATAAAATGGAATAATTACATAGTCAACTAAACTGATAAATAAATAAATTATAAAAATACTTAAAATAATTTAAATACATTTTCAAAGAAGGACGTGTTTATGTGCCAAATAAAAAGCTATAATCAAATTTGGCATGCAAATTTATTCTGAGAATAAATAAAAGACATATTGTAAAGCAAGAAAAAAAAACTTTTCATGCCAATTAAAAGGTTGAAAAGAGCCTTGGCTTTTGGTACAAGTAAGAAGACGCGCGTGAGCCGTGAAAGCATAGCCAAGCTTAAAAAAAATAATGTAAGAAAAAGAAAGCAAAGGCACGCGCGCGGGCTTTTTATCACCTTCCCCTTTCTTATTTACATATGCATACACGCTCCAAAGGTGGTAAAGGTAAAAGAAAGATACGAGAATAGATATAGCGGATGCGAGATACGATATAACGACTTCCTCGTTCTCAAGGGTCACAAAGTTCTTCAGTCTCTTCACTCCCAAAAAAAAATAAAAGAAAAGAAAAAAATATAGCAAGCCTTCCTCATACCGGCTCCAAAGTAAAAAATCTCAATAAGATCAAAAATATTAAATAAATAAAACTAAAGAAGTACATAATTAAAATGCTTACCGGCTATCGTAAATCTATCCATATAATTGATAAGATTGACAAAGCAGAGTACCAAGACGGCAATCCATTCGTTAGCCGTAACTCCAGCATTCGCGCCGTTATTGGGGTTAGCTCGTTTGCTGACGCGTTGACGGTGAGTAGTTTGGGCTTCCAAGGACGACGTCGAAGCCATCGTCTGGTTGGCGTCGTTATCCATTAGATATTGCTGCGACACGTTGGATGGTATCTTGGTATCCGCCATGGCAGCAGGAGATTATTGTTTATAACAAAACACAAATCTGTCCTTCTCGATTCTCTTATTTTGTGTCTCCTCGCAGTAAGAAGACGTTGCGAGTCTGTGTGTGTATGTTATGAGTGAGTAACTATTACTATTATATGGTAGTAAACAAAGTGTGCTCCACTACGTAAGCAGCATCGTGCTTTGTTGTATAAATCCCCACACGAGGAGGGGCCGCTTTTCCTATTTAATTTTCCTTTCTCTCTGTGTTATCTAGCCGGCTGTTTTCTGTTTTCGTTCACAATATGTATATACCTATATAAGTATGTGTATAAACGAAGATCCGAAGTTTACTACTCGCCGACTAGAAGAGAACTGACTCAACAGCAAAGACGCCAGAAGACTCGTGGTGAGGACGAGGAGTTGAGAGAGCGCGGCGGGTTGAGCGGGCCCCCCATTCTTGCGGATCACGCCACTTTGCCTGACTACGGCGCTGTCGTGGCTTTTACCCAGAACGCGACGACCGACCGACCGCGTAGTATATAGGCACACCTACGTAATACACGTAAAAGGTATACCTATATATCTGTATATATACACTTCCGAAACTCCGTCCTTCGCTCTTTGCTTGTGTACATACATATAGCCAAGCATTGGTAGCATACCAATCGCGGCCGGTAAAACGTGCCACTCCTCCCGCACATACAACACGTTTACCTCTCTCTTTCTCACACCCACAAGTTAGAATATGATACGACGAGTAAATGCGGGTGGAATGTATGGAGAGAGAAAGAGAGAGAGAGATGAAAGAGAAATTGGCAAAAAATTTACGTGCACTTTTGGACGTTATACCGTCTGCTATGTCGTCTGGCGGAGTATCGGAGTCAGGAGAGTCTTTAAAGTTTTTAGACGTGGCCTTCGCGCGAAATGTGTATATGAGTGTGTATCACGCCACTCGGCTCTTGGCGAACCAGAGAGCGCGATATAGTATTTAGCTATAAGACTATATACTGCACACCTTATGTGTACTACCTCATCCACTCTCCTTTTTTTTTTGCTATCATTTTTTTGCAACTGCAACACCAGATGCGAAACTAACATGTTTATATTCCCCTTCTTTTTTATATCACTTGTCTTATATATGACGTGATATATACGAACATCACGTGACCCATCACCTCCATATGAGAGCGCGAATTTTTTTTTGCAACATGTTATAAAAACAGTAGTTGCCGATATTGCAACTCTTTGAGAATGTGTAAGAATAAAGTTTGATATGTATGCACTTACACTTATATGATATTACTTGCTTACTACGTGCAAGAAAGTGTAAATAAGTTATAAACGCGATTAGTGCTTGGAAACGTCAGTACTTTATTATCGACCTTATTTTATTTTTTTTTTTTTAAATATTGAAGCAATTATGAACGTATTATTTTTACTTATCGTTATTCTTCGATTCGATAAATGCATTCTTTTTTTTTTAAATTTTAGAATAGATACGTAGTTGCAGTTGTTTCTTTTAAAAAATTAAGTTCTATTATCGAACGAATTACAATTTTAGCGACAATCGAACGTTCACTTTTAACGGTCGAGTAGTGTATAGGTACGTGATTTGCGAAAGGTATTAGTCGGAAATACGTTATTACAGGATGGGTTTATTATAATTTTTACGTAATAACGCACTTTCAAAACTGTGTTACATATTTTCTTATAAATGGTTCACCGTTTGCACTTTGGACTTTTAAAAATTTATAGAACGAATATTCGTTAGTGCGAAAAACAAATAGATACTTATACTTTATATTTAATAAGTCTTCGAGGAAAAAATATATCGTGAAGTTAAGACTTATCGTTACGTCAACCGTCAGGATAGAAAGAATCAAGAGGTGCGTATATATAGTATTTAACCACGTGTGTATGTATGTGTGTACTACTTACATACATACATATTTGCAAAGGCAAAGAAGCAAAATATATGTTATTGACGTCGTATAGTGATAAAGCAATTTTGTGATCTGCATTTAGGCGAATCGGAAGATTGGTTTTTTTTTTTACTATGAGTCTAAGTGTGTGGTATATGTTGATTGAAAAATAAAGGAAGTTAAATGTTAAAACGTAAATTACTAGTTGTGTGTTATGTAATTTCAATGAGATTTTTTAACGATTTTTTTTTTTTTTTTTCATAAAAAACATAGATATAGACTGTTTTGAAAAAATATTGTTATGTTGTTTAAGCAAATATTTGAAATACTTTTTTTAACTGTTGAATTACATATATGTATATGTTTATAATGTTGAACGACAAACAGCGATTAATATTAATAACAATATTTGCTATTATTGATTGACTTTTTCAATTACGAAATATATCTTGAGTTTGCTTTATACTCTTGCAAAATTGTTCTTAGTATAAAAAAAAATATTAATGTTAAGGACCTTTTTTGTAAATTGATATTGAATTTTATAAAATAGATATTAAAAATTAATGGTAAAATTTAAAATTATTGCAATTTACACAGTATGTAATTGATAGCTTAATAAATTATTCAATTATAATTGTTCGCAATACGATGATGATTCATAGATTCATCGTTAGACTAGACTTAAAAATATTTTTCTCAAGAATTTGAATAAACCGTAACGACCACATGATGGTCTATAATTATACGATTACGTTTGGCACTAATTATAATCGAACTATAGGTATTGTTAAGTTAAATTATCTATTTTACAAATATTTTTACTAATATCAGTTAAATGCAAATGATATAATATTAGGATTATCTAAATCGAATGATATTTGAAAGAGATAAAATCGTTATATAGAAAGGTAACAATTTGATAACTACATTTTATCTATATGAAATTGATAAAGTTTCCGCAAAATTTAAGTGGATTGTAATCAATATAAAATATATGTTGCAATTATTATCAATAAAAATATTAAATTTATTAAATTTAGCTGATAAGATAAATATACAATCATAGAGGGTTCACCAGATACCAATTAACTTTATTTCCTAAAAAAAGAAAAACTCTTCCAACACAATAATTTTGAATTGATTATCTCCAACAAAACGCAACGTAATTATATATTTAAACTCCTTAATTAATCTCAATCTACTCTTAAACAATTCAAATTGATCAATGAAATTAATTGAATTCAGTATGAATATATACCTATATAAGACACATCACATCCGGGACTTCCCTTTTAACATAAACACACGTCCCTTCTTTAATCAAGCCCTACTCCCTTGATCGATCCTATATCCATTTCCAAAATAGTCAAAGAAAAATCCTCGCAAATTTACCAATCATAATTACTCAACTCTACATAAGAAAAAAGAGAAGAATAACAAGCGCAACATCAGACCTAAGCGCTCAGACGCAGACACGCAGCAAAAAATAAAAAAAAAAAAAAGCTTGCAAGCACGCACAAATAAGTGTAACACGTCATATTTCGAATAGCTCACGTCACAAATATTATTTTCCCATTCTCTTTTATACCAGCATATATATCTAAGTCGCGTGAGGAAAAAAGCCGATGACTCTTACATCTCAATATATACTCTTATACACACATACCTACGTGTCGTCATAATACATTGTCAGGGATAAATAAAGTCTAATGCTTCCGGAGAATGAGGCTTTTCATATTATTATACACTTTTTTTTTCTCAAGGAGTTTCTATATATTACACAAGCTTATATATGTATAATGTATACGTATATAAGAAGGCAAGCCTCCGAAATATCACGACAACGAATTCCTACGTAGGAAGCAGCTATTGGACGAAGCTTACAAGAGAGCCACGTAAAATCGTCCGATCGACCATCTACTCCCACTCTCCTCCTCCTCCTCCTCCTCCTCCAACTCTTTGATGAATGGCTTGAGCTACTATATATATAAGTACCTTCGGTGGGATGCCGAAAATAGCGGTCGATGTACGGTAAAATAACGGAGATGTATATAGGTATACGACGACGACGACGACGACGAATGGTATTCCAAGTTGAGCTTTAGCTTCGTTAGCGTTTTTTTTTTTTTTTTTTTTTTTTTTTTTTTTAGTGTGATCTTAATGTAAGAGTATGTAAAGGATTGTGCTTGAGCTGTAAAAAGTTGCAATGTTTTTCTTGAATTTCAATTCTATCACGCGATGTTGATGATGGGATTTTAAAAATTGCAAGCAATTTACGAATTTATACGAAATACTTTTTTTGGTAAAAAAATGTGAATTGAAATATATCAATTCAATTATAAATAAAAAAAAAATTTTTTAATCTTATATAATTTTATAAATTTATGTATTATGAGTACAAATAATTTTAATTACTTCTATAAAAATTAAATTTCATGTACAACTGCGTGCATAATTATAAAAATAATTATTTTTTTAGTATTAGTAAAATACCTGCTGGTAAACTCATTTTGGCTTGAAATGTTCTTGCTAGGAAATGATAATTGCAAATATCGCGATAAGTATAAAGTCGTAAAGGCTTCGTATCAGCTATACAAGCAGGAAATTTTCAAAAATAGATTTTTTTTTTAAGGATACGTATTTTTTCTTTGGGCAAACGTTAAAAAATGCTTGTCAGTTATTACAAGCAAAAAAATTCATTGGAAATAAAGCTTAGAAAAACAGTAAATAAGTGTGATGCGTTATTGTAACCTAATGCAAATTATGCAATTTTTTAAAGATTGTGCTTTTTGTTAAATTGCAAGTGTTTATAAAGCTTTATTTTTAATTTAAATGCAGTTATTCAAGGAAAATTTTTCAAATATTTTATACCTAATACTAGATCGGAAAAACCGGTCTTGTATCTACCTATAGGTTTAATGACATTCCTATGAAGATTTGAATTTAAATATATTTAGACAGATGCATCTTTCTAAACGTCTAAAAATTAAAGTACTTTTATAATATTTAAAATTATTTTTATTTATCTCAACTGTTGATCACATTATATACTTTTATAAAAATGTGAATATTACTTATATTATAGAAATACAGTATTTTGGACAATTACAAATATACACTTAAGCATTTACGATTGTTATCTGATTATTTAAAAAAAATGCATGTACAAAATTTTGTTACACTGTAACGTCTGTTTATGTATACGACTTATTTGTCCATGATTATAGCCAAAAAATTTATCTAAAATTTACAATTGCAAAAAAAATCTAATCTTAATATACATTAAAAAAAACTTTTATTTTCAATCACAAAAAATTATGTTACTATGTATGAAAAATTAAAAATTAAAAAGACATTGCTCACGTTTGTGCATAGCAAAATTTTCGACGTCTCACCACAAATCACGTTTTCTCGTTTAATTTGATGTTATTTATTTTGCGTGTCATCAAATGTATTTTCAGTCTGGTTGGAACTTGGAGTTCATATTACGCAACAGGAACGCCAGCGGTTTGAAGATAATTTCTAAGATGATTTGCATTTGGTTCTGGAATTTGACCCAACAATACATGTAACTGTCCTGTTCTGCTAAGTCCTTGAGCAAGGTGTAAGCGAACATCTGTAATAGCTTAAAGTATAATAATAAAATTATTATTATGCATTCCAAAAATTATTTTTAACTACAACTATAAAAATTAATTATCTTAAATTGTGGAATATTTTAATTAAACTTGTTTTACCAGGCAAAGGGTCTTTTCTTGGATTCCTAGCAAATATTAATTGACTGTAAGCTGTTTGGTATCCCGCTGAGTCATCTATTTCTAAAACTTGATCATCTTCAGCAAATTGGGATGTATCTTGTGGCAATTCAAAAAATTCTATTAAACCAGCCAGAAGGCGTGGATAATAAACATTGTAAGGGTTTTGTAACATGGCAGGGCAATCAATTAAAATATTAGAGATCCCAACTGCTGCAACTTTTCTCTCAATTTCACCAGAAACTTTTTGTAGATCAGGAATAAATACCCTTTCTATTACCATGCCAAACATTCTAAATAAGAAAATTTAAAATGTAATATTAATGAGTACAATTTTTTTTTATAAATTTTTATATTTCATTTACAATAAAAAAAATTAACTTACTGAGTTTGAATGGAATCAATCATATTGACTAAATTAGTTGCACCATATTTGATGACATAAAAATTAAAAAACACAATTAAACCTTTGACATATTTAGTTGTCTTACTGGATGAAAGTCTTTGGAAGAGCAATACAAAAATCTGCTTTAAGTAAGGTTCAAGAATACTCCTAAAATAATTATTTAATTAAATAAAAAATATAAAAATATATATTTTAAATTCAAATATTAGTATGCTTACGGTGGGAAATGTTCAACAATCGCTTGAAGTAATAAAAAGCCTTCATGATCATTAGCTTTTGAAGCTATCAACTTTTGAAATGCGCCCAATAAACCACTGACTTTATCTATGGCTATTATTTGCTGTGCTCCTCGACTGACCATTGCCTGCAATAGTCTACTTAATGGAGGAATATTTCCAGATTTTTCAAATAATACTGGCTCTAATAAACAAGGAAATAAAGTCATGTACGAATCAGAGAGACCATCTTCTGGTTGCAGCTCCAGAAGCAAAGCAAAAATTTGAAACACATAAGGGTAGAATTCTGTTAAAAACAAAAGAGATACAATTAAAAAAAATATTTAAAAATTATATTAGTCATAAATAAAAGTTTTAATTACCATAAACTTCTTGCTGCAAAATAATTTCAAAAGTTGGTAGTAAAACTTCTGTGAATGATGCAGTAGCAGCTGGATTTGACTTGCATACAATTCTACAAATTAAAGAAAATGCATAAAATAATAATTTTTTTTCATACAGTAACTTAATATATAATTTTTTTCTTACTTAATAGATATGCTAAGAGTTTCAAAAAGATAATGATTAAAATGAGGACGACTAGGATTTTTAGCAACAATTGTAAGTTTGGCTGTCAATTTCGCTAACAAATCTTCTAGGAAAGGCACAACGGCTTCTTGCAAAGTTGCAAAACTCCTCATTATAGCTTTCATGACATATTCATTCTCTTCCGCTCCTGGAGTTTCAAGTACAGCAAATAAGTATTTTAACAAATCAACTGCTAATGGGGCGATTTCTTGTCCACTCACACTGAAATATTATTACAATAAATTATTATTATTGAATATACTTTTTTTTTACTATATTTAAAATAATAATTCTAAAAAATTTAGTATTTACACAGGTGTATTGTTTGGTGCTTTTAAAGCAAGTATTTTTTCAATTGCACAAGCTGCATAACTGTATACAACAGGACTAGAAGCAGACAAATGTCTGATCATTTGTGGTAAACTTCCAACAACTTGTTCTCGTGGTAAAATTGATCTAAATATAATTATAAATTTAATGGCATCTGCTTTCAGTACAGGCAACTCGTTCACTGAAAATATACATTATTACTTAACATGTTATAACGCAATTTCAAGCATATTTTTCATTTATTTAATGCTTCACCATCAGCTCTTGCAAGTTCTGGTTCAATCTGTTGTGCAGCAAATTGAGGCAAAGGTACTAAATCACTACTTTGCGTTACACCATGCTTTTGAGTCGATCCTTTGTTAGCGCTACTCGTTACAAGATATATCGCTGCATCTTTACTACGCCAATTTTCTGTAGGTTTGGCAGAATAATTTTGCAGCATAGCCTTTGAAAAATTATTAATTTAAAGGTATGCTACAATTAATTAAGGTTACTAAGTTAATTTTATTTATTACTCACCTGTATATAAGCACAAAATATTTCCATGATTTTAGCTTCAAAATACTTTGAAAGTGTTTTAACGAGATCACAAGCTGCGCGTCTTCGAGTATCAACGTCGCTACCTTCAATATCTCTACGAATGTATTCTTCAGGATTATCTTCAAATAATTCACTGTCAGACTCTCGGAACTCCATGTTTGGAATAATAACTTTTTCACAAATGCTGCTGAGTGTAGCTGGGTCTTCAAAAAGATGTCTGCATTGACCGCGATCAGCGACAGTAGCCAAAAATTGAAGGGCGTTTGATACAAGCTAAATTAAATAATAATTTTATTAAATGACTGTAATTACAAATTTATTAAATACTGAAAAATTTTTAAAAAGTAAATACCGCATCATATTTTGGTTGCTGGCCTGTAGACGTGAGTAAATTCCACACAGCTGTTACAAAATCTCGCAAAAACGGTTGGAATTCTTCGTCATACTTTTGCGCGTAAAGACATACATTATCACAAACTTGTGTTTTTAATTGTTCTATAATACCAGCTTCCTCATCATCCTTAAAGCACAAAAGAATTGTATATTGTTTGATAAATTTATTAAAATGTGAATACCTATATCAAGATGTGAATGAAAATTGCTTACCCCAGTTTGTAATGCAGGAACATTAGTATTTAACAATGTAAGGAAGTTGGACATCCATGATGTCATATTATCTTCAAAAAACTCTGGTAAATCCTATATTTAAATATTTGGATTTAATAATAAACATTGAAAAACTTTTTACTTTTTATTAATGTACTGTACCTGGAAGTTGAGTGAGTAAAAAACTTTAGACAAAATAACTAGAGAACTATAAACAACTTTCAAAACTTCTACATTGTTAGCATGAACTTGTGTTAGATTCATAGTTGCCTGAAATATTGAAATAAAAACAAAATTAAGGTGTGCTTTATAAACAATTAAAACTTTTTATCAACAAAAATATTTTACCAAGAAAAGATCAGTTAAAGGTTTTGCAAATTTATCCAACACATATTTAATCTCAGTCCATAAAGCTTGGCTCTTAAATTCATATCTGTAACGTTTGAACAGAGAATGAGCTGTATGCAAAACACCATTGATAATATGGAAGTCTCCTGTATTGAATTTCTCTATCATCTGATCAAGAAGTTCTGGCCAACGATCAGGAAAATCATGTTTACCAATTACTGAGACTGCATCAGACAACTGTTTCTGTATGGATTCAGGAGATTTAAGCATCAAATCTACAATAAGTTTTTTGACAACATCACGATCTTGACTATGTATTTTATCAGTTGAATCTTCATCCTTAAAATAGAATTAATTTTAAATTTTAATAAAATTATCATGATAATTAAAATTCTTAAAAAGCATAAATGTACAACTATTTTTTTAATCATAAAATTTATAATATTAAAAATTTAAAAATTATTAATGAAAAAATATATTTAAGATATTTAATTTATACTTACAACTTTCCAGTTCCTCTTAACATAATTTTTAAATGTTATAGCTCCAGCTATTCTAATAGTTAAGTCAATATCGGTTTTATCCACCAAATGAAGCAATAGTAGAGGATAATTTTGGTTGACTTCTATTTGTTTCAAAGATTTTTCAGCTGAAAATTTACAATTAAGTACATAGAATCATTTATTTGAATAATATTTTGTGAAATATTATCAACCTAAGAAATATTTAAGCTAAGATTGTATTAACCAAATATGTAATATTGAGTAAACATTTATTAACAGCAATATCAAAAAAATATAGTTTCCAATAAAAATGTATTCTCTCAATAAAAATTTGTGAAAAGAACAAGTGCTTGTAATAATCGTTATTATTTAAGAAATTACAACATTGTGCAAGAAATTAGTGTGTAACGCAGATTGCTAAATAATGTTGCAATGACAAGAACTCCAGTTTTTTAAAAATTTTGTTTTACTTTTTTATTAAAGCCTAAGCTATCATAAGTAGTAAAACAGATAATTTAAAAATATAAGCAAACAAAAATCTTTGTAGCCACATTTTGGAGCATTATATTTTAAAAGACTCACCAGGACGCCTGATGTTGACATCAGGGTTTAGAGTTTGCATCAAGTAATTACTCAAATTAAGCAGGTTCGCGTCGTTAAGCTCCATCGTCGTCGTCTTCGTCGGCGTAGTAGCTGTATACGAACTGCTCAAGGCCGTAAACTCGAGCTAGGCTGACTCAGTTTTTCTTTAGGATGCCGAGAATCCTCAGCATATAAACACACAATAAATAACGAGCGCGAAGAGCAACCGCCGGCTTCTTTCTCTCTCTCTTTTGCGGATTTTAATTCCCTAACCTGTCTGCTGCGCAAAAGGTGCTGCGTTTTTATAAGTAAACGCGCATAGACGGCGTGACCGTTTGTGAATTTTTTTGGATGAAAAGGGGGTAACTTCCGGTTTTATTTTTAAAATTTTAAGCTTTTTATTTATTAGGATAAATCATTAATACAATTAGTTTACTTTTGTTTTTTGATTATTTAACTTATGGCACTTGAAAATTTGATTGATAACTAATGACGCTTTAATTCAAATTTCAACTCTCCTCGTTTTTTCTCTAGATTTTTCTTTTTGTTTGTGCATTTTGTTATGGTATCTCCCATTACTATGTCTGGACGTTTTAGTGATGATTCAATTCTAAAATGATAAAAAAACATTAATCATGGATTAAATTATAAAAAAAACTTATAAATTTTAATGGATGAAAATTTTAATTTACACTATGTTTTCAGCCAATTCAAAGTTTGATATGCCATTAGACTTGGGTGTCATTAATGATTTGCAAAGCTTTCCTTTTTGTTGAAAATTATTATATTTTTTTGTCAAACCATTTACATTTGTCTTCAGTTTTTCTTTTTCACGATCCAAATACGTAACTTTGTTTCTCAAAGCATTTGAATTCTACAAAATATGAAATAAAAGCTTATTGTATTGTTTGCTATAATATAATATCCGATTTAAATTTATAATAATTTTTTTACTTACATACTCGTCATAAGCTGTATAAAAACACGAATTTGTTTCTTCCAAATTTTTATTTACGATCGACCTAAAATAACATAAAAAAAACTTATAACATATAATACAATAAAAAATTAATAAGGATGAAAAAAATTCTACGATATTTACAATCTATCTTTTAAACCACTTTGATTTTGCCTTTGATACTGCGTAAACTTATCGTAAAGTTCTTCCAAATATTCACTTTTTCGTTTCTTCTGATCCCCGTAACGAATACACGAATTATTTAAATTTTCCAAATCAAGCCTTGTATAATTATCCTTCGTATGTAAATCATAATAATTATGGGAATGCTTAGACTCTTGATTTATCAAACCCTCGAGTTTTTCCTTTTTAAAATTACAAACAAAAGTTATGGTACTTTATAATAAACAATAATAAAGAATGGAAATATAATATTTACTGACTTTTAGTGTTGTAGAAATATTCGATTCATTGGAATCATCGCTGTTAATCGAGGCAGAATCTTCTGTTTGCATTTCAGTCATTTTTTAAAACTTTTTTTGTCTACTACAATTTTTTAATAACAATTTTTTTAACGATACACACTTTACTGATACCTGTACGTGCCTGTTACGCAGTGTACACAAGAATATATATAATAAAATTCAAATAATTCGAATTCGAATGTGTTAGGATTAACAGTGTTGCCATACGTTGTTTTAAAACGCGTGCTGATGAGAAAAAGGTAATCCAAAACCCACTTGATCTTTCTAAGAAGAAAGGTCACCACTACTTGTATGCTAAGGTTACTTGAAAAAACATTTCTGCGAATGCTGCTTACAAAAAAAAAAAAAAAAAATGTAAACATGGCGTCTATCTTTATCATAAGTAATAGGCCTTATACAATAACATATATATATAGACTCTCTTTCTTGATACATATATCATTAAGTTTTCTTTAGAGAAGCTATAAAAGAAAAAATCGGTTTAATAATTTTTTCTCACACGATGAGAGAAAAATTTTTGAACATAAGAGAAATATTAACATATACCTACTAATCCATGCAAACAACTGTAAGCACATTTTCGGTCAAAGTTGTCAATGCGACTTTTCTATATGACACGAAAAAAAAAAATAAACAAACTGTAAGCATATATTGTATATATCTATATATCTATATAGGTATACACATGCCTTCCCCCCCTTAGGCCTATACTATATGCGGATGCAGCGGCCCGCACGAGCCAGTTGGAACTTGGAACGAACGCGCGAAGCCGGTGTGGCGCATATAGAGCTTGCCGAGTCGCGCTCGCGTGTGCTACAGTGCTACTCTCCCTTTGGACTTTGATGGATACGAAGCCTTTTTGCCGGCCTCTCGAGGATTTTTGCGTGTATTTTTCTTAATTGTTTGGACGTAAATTATCTTCTGAAGATCTTGGAGTCATCGTGATTTGCTGTAACGGCTCTTGTACAATTGCTAACAACAAGGTAAGCAAAATGCAATTTCGAAAATATATGATCGAGTGCAAGTAAGAACAAAAGAAACTCAATGCCGGAATTTAAACAAAGAATCTGTGATTTTTATGTGTTGCTTCACAAGTAAAGCATTATATTTTCTTTTTAATAGTTATTGCAATCGATTAAAAATAAGCATAGATAAAAAATTTTGAGTTATTTTAGATTTTACAAGAAACCACGTGTAATCGAATTGAGTAGTAGAAAATACAATATTGATTTTAAGTGACAAACATTCTATTCTCTGGCTTTTCTTTCTCCCGTGTTCGTTTGACATAGTACGATATTATTCATATTTAGAAGTTGATTCTATATAAAAAATTGTATACTAAAGTATATTATGACTATCAATTTAGATTTAATTTGATGTTTTTTTAAGTACTTTCTTATTATTTTTGTTTTTAAGTAAAGTAAAAAAATATGTGAAATTTTGTTTGATGACCAAGATAAAAGTGTACCATTTAATATAATTTATTTTTTAGTCAACATGGCAAAGGGCAAGGCTAAGCCTAATGCTTTCTTATTTTTTATGCGTGATTGGAAAAAGCAACAAGAAGCTCTTGGTCGTACATTTCCCAATGGCCTAAAAGATGTACAGATGGATCCAGATGCCAACAGAGAATGGAAGGTAATTATAAATTAACTATTTTGTAAATGAATTTTTAACTAATTTGCATTTTTACTCAAGTATTAAACTTATATAAAAATTAAAAAAAAAAAATTTTGTACTTTTAATGCAATAATTTGGTATAATTTTAGAGTTTGTCGGAGCAAGAAAAATTATACTATAAAGAAATGGCAAAAGGTAGTGATGCTAAATCATCAAAAAAGAAAACGGGAACTGGAGAATACATTGAGTTGATTGAGCAGGCAGAAGCAAAAGAAAAAGAATTTAGAGATAACATGGTTGAAAACATAAGTCAATGGATAAAAATATCTAAATTTAAAAAAGGTATTTAATTTTTATTTACTATTATAATAATTTAAATTATAAAATATTTTTAGACTTTAATTATCATTTTATTTTAGGATTGAGTGATTATAAGTTTTACTTGATTCACATCAACTTTTTCTATTTTCGTACGCTGGATAATAACGAGATGGAATATTATCCAGCGGAAATTTCCGTTGGGCAATTTTCACTTAGAGAAGGTGCAATCAAGATATATCACCAAATAATTAATGAAAAAATAAAAATTGGATTTACCAGTTCTGCAAAAGAACAAAGTGATAAAGTGCACCAAATCCCTCTAGAGGCACCATTCGGTAAAAGTAGTTATATAGAAATATTTAACGACATTTGTCGTTTTCTGCAACCAGGGAAAATTGATGGGGAGTTTCCTCCACTTTATACGTTATTTTCTATGGAGGATGTTTATTGCCCAACAAAGTCTGTTCTTTCCAGACTTGCTACAGCAAACAGTAAGTTTCAATAATCTACCTAAGTTATCAATAATATTCTATTTATTAATAAATAAATATTTTGCAGGTAAACCTGAAGATTTTTTTACACTATACTCGTTTGAAGACTTTTTTACAATAATGCATAATTCATTGGAACTGACTGATACATCACAACCATTTGAACCAGTAGTGGCTTTAATTGAGATAAAAAAAGATCCTTATGCATACAGACCAGCTTTAGCTTGTGAGGTAAGTTAATTCTTAATTATTTAGAAAAAAATTGTTTTTTTTTTCACTGCTTAAAGAAACATTTAATTTTTCAGTTTCATGAAAAATTAAAATCTGGGACACTTCATTGTAGTCAGTCAAGAATTAAGAGGTGGTTCTTTACTCTTGCCGAGTTTTGTTGTAAGCCTTTAGGCATTAACATGATTATTGGAGTGCACTTACCTAAAGAGGTTCAGTTGGAAGAAATAGGAATTTTAAACAGCACTTTGAGTAGCTTGAATTTGAATTCCACAAGCAGAATTGCAGATTCTACTGTGTCATTATCAGAGGTAAACGTTGTCATAGATAATTTTTTTACAATTATTATCAAACGATACAATTTAATTTTTTAATGTAATTTTTTAAATCGCAGATAAGTTTAGATGGAAGGAAGCACGAAAAAGTACATGATAGTCGACGTTATAGAGCTGAAGCTTCGAAACCATTTGAACCATATGATAACAAAAAAGTAAGTTTTATTACGTTATAAAATATATTTTATATTTAAACTTTTTTAAAATTGTAATTTCATAGAGGTTTTAATATAAAATCAAAAATTAATAAATTATTATTTACAGTCTCAAGAACCTATAGTAGAACGACCGCTACGACCACCACTTACCAAGAGTAAGATTATTAAATTCATATACCATATATAGTTAAATAGATTATCTAATTATTTAACGTTTTCATCTTATTCTTTAGGTACTGTAATGAATTTCGATAGTACAGATACAGAGAGCATTGATTATAGTGAAAATAGTTTGCCCTCAGTAGGTTGGTATTTCAGTTATTATAAAAAATGTATTAAACATTAAAGTAATTCAAGTTTTTAATTAATTCTATAATTCTAGGAAGAGGTGCGATCAAAAAGAGGCCATTACAAAATAATAAACCTTCAATGGGTCATGGTAAGCTGTCATGAAATTATTTAAAAATTAAAAATAAATTATTTAAAAGTTAAATTTTAATTTTAAATATATATTTTTATGTAGGTTACCCAAATACTTTGAAATCATAAAGTCATCTCGAGCAGCTTATCTTAAAATTTAAATTTTCATTCTTTTAACATATTATAATACATTATATGATCAAACATTGGGTTTCTTTAAATTTAATTTTACGTAAAAAATTTTTTCTTTTAACGTATTATAATACATTATATGATGAAACAGTAGGTTTCTTTAAGTTTAAATTTGAGTAACAATTAAACTGAAGTAAAACAATTAGATAAATTTTAAGCTTTATTAAGAAAAGTAGAAGTAATTTAATCATTGTAAGCATTCTTCTTAGCATTGTATTATTCCTTAGCTAAATTTATTTCAAGATTATAATATTGAAGAATTTAAAAAATACCGCTCTTTGGAGCGTCAGGCGCTTACTAAACCGGAAGTGTCAAATGCTAACTGTAAGTTATATTGTCGCAATAAGACGCTACCGTCGTACATGATCTTTGTCCAGTATTCAGTGCTATAAGAGATTTTCATGCTGACGCAGTTTGTACTGTATTATTTTAATTTTGCAATAAATTTTAATTTTCTGCTAAAACTTCAGATTTCATTTATTAAATACCTTATAAGTATATAAATATTAATATAGAAGCCGTTAGAAGTTTTATTTAGATAAAAAACTTGTTGCATTGAACATTAGTTTTGTAACCTTAATTTCAAGAGTCGTCTAATTTTTGTAAGTATTTCATCTAAATTTACAATTCCGAAATCTGTTATATTTGAGCACAACAGTTTGCAAATATAAAGTTAAATTTTTGTTTTATTTTATTTATTTATTTAATTATAAAAATTTTAAAAGTTGATGTCAATATTTAATACTTGTAATTGCAATCATAACATTTATATTGCATTTTGGACTAACATATTTGACAAATTACAATAAAATAATTTATTAAAACTGTAAATTAAATAATTAATGAAAATTCAATACTTGTGCGCCCATCTTATGATGAATCAAAACTTTAAAAACATATGTTTAGCATGAAAGTATAAAATCTTGTATATATAATAAATATATAAAATCTTCTTGAACATATGTTAAGCATACAAGTGTACTTTTATTTTATTTAAATATATTTTATATTATAAAATTACATCATAAAACTATGTTTTTTTATTGTTATTAGCTCGATGAACAAAAACAAGAAACGGAATGCCTTTTTTTATTTTATGTTGGAATGGAAAGAAAGAAAAGAAAGACAAGGTCTACATTTTCCAAATGGACTGAAAGATGTACAATCAAATGCTGACTGCAATAAAGAATGGCATGTGAGTATTATAAAATTAATTTAATACTATTTTATTCTTTTTATTTTTGAATGTTTTCTACATAACAATAATTTTTAGGGTTTGTCTGAGGATCAAAAAAGTAAATATAAAAATAAAGCCAAGAATGCTAATCAAAATATTGTGAAAAAGAATGCTATTGGGATCCCGCTTGAAGAAGTTGAAAAAGCATCAATGGAAGAAGCTAAATTTAAAGATACAATGAAAGAGTATTTATCGCTGAAAATTAATAAGGCTAAAGAACTTCGTTGTAAGTACATTATTAAAATTCTAATTGTATTATAGACATAACATGTTGAATTTCAACTCTTTTCAGATGTGCCAGAACTGAAATTTTATGTAATACAAGCAAACCATTACTATAAACGTATTCTTGAAAATGGTTCTGATGAATACAATCCAGCTGAAATAGGTATAGCTGAATTTTCTTTGAAGGATGGTTTAATCAGAATATACCATAAAATTATTAACCCACAAATCAAGACAGGATATGCTTGCGAAGCTAAAGAACATAGCAGTGCTACACATCAATTACCTACAGTAGAAGGAAAAATTGGAGAAGACAGTTATGACGTTGTGTACAAAGAAATATGTAAATTTTTGGAGTCTGAAAGAGAGGATGGCAAATTACCGCCTCTTTTCACCCAATTTTTGGATGAAACAATCCTGAATCCTGTAATGAGTATTATGAATGTAATAGCTGGTAAATTTGATTTTTCTTTGGATGTTAAATAATAATAATAATGTACTTTATTAACATGTAAATATAAAATCTGTTATTTTTAGAAAACTGGCATGAAAAATTTACCATATTTTCAATAGAGGAACTTTTTGTTCGCTTACATAATGTTTACGATGATAATGGTTATGCGAAATTAGATGATGTTGGAGCAAACGAATTAATAAAGAAAGACCGGCATGATTACAAACAGAGTATTGCATGTGATGTAAGTAAAAATGAAATAAGTAAATAAAAATTGCAGTTATTATAAAAATTGTGCTATAGTCTAAAATATTTAAAAATTGATTTTTAAATTTCATTAAGAAATTAATAATTTTTACAGTACCATAAAAGTATCGGAGTTTCAAAGTACTGTAGTATGGCTTGTGTTCAAAGATGGGTATTTGAAATGTGCTACTATTGCTGCCAGTTTTTGGATATAGAATTAAAAGCAGGATCTCACTATCCTATCGAAGAAAAGATCACAAGACAACATGATGTGGGTTTAAGTATTCAATTCCAAAGTATGGACTTGCGCAGTTCCACTAGTAGTTCCAACTCTTCTTCCAGTGGTGTAAGTTAATTATATTTATAACCAAAATTAAGATAAATATAATTAGAAAAAAACATTTTGTAGTACATAAAAACTTGATAACTAACGAATTTCTTATTAACTTAGTTTATTTTTAAATTTGAAATGGCATTGAGTATTTTAAATTATCATTTTCTAAATAATTTGTATTATTTAACGTAATAAATTATCAATCATAAATTAAGTAAAGCATTCATATTAAAAATTACCATCTTATAGTACATTTAAAAACATCAATTTCAGGCTATTAAAAAATATATAAAAAATAAATCTGAAAGAAGTCAACTTGAAGAAGAACATCGCAGAACTGAAGCAACACCTGTAAGCTTCACTAATCATAATAAAAACAATTCTACAACAAGTTGGGGTAAAAACCCTCAAAGTATACTGGAGGTGGATGATAAGCCACTACGCATACCATTTACAAAACGTAAGGATAATTTTTAAAAATAAAATTTAATGATAAGTTTTTCTGAATATTAATAGCTTCTATTTTTCAGCTACATCCTTTGGAGAAAATTGTGACACTTCATACGATAATAATTTTCCATCTCTGTCCATAGGTCAGTATTTGAACGTAATTAATAAATAATATACATAAATTTAAATAAAAAAATTACATATTTAAATAGTTGGTGTATAATTAATAAATTGGAATTTTTAGGACGTGGCAGGAAAATGAAAAACGTTACATCAACCAGAACAGGTATGATCACTTTTACAATATATAAGTTAATAATTATATAATTTGTAATATTTAATCTTATTTATATAATTTCAGATTATGCTTCTAAGTTCAAATAACCAAGTCATTGTTTAATGCACGCTTAAAAATTGAATATAAAAATGAATTACTAATGACAAAAATGAACATGGGTAAATTGGATATTGATTTGTAAATGTCTACGTCTATTTGAAGTTTGCTGTAGGAAGACAAAACGATAAAAATTTTAAATATAAAACAAAATCTTGACAAAAATATTCTTGACAATTGCTTAAATTATACAAAAAATATTTGTAAAATTATTTTTCGGCAAGCAAAAAATAATTGTATACTATGTACTAACACTGTTAAGGGTATGCATCATACCGACTTAGAGACCTACCTCGTATTTTGCAGTATTCGTCGTTAATTGACATATTTTTCAAAATGTCGGAGTTTTCCGACAATTTTAATTACCTTAGAATTGTCGGAAATAAGGATTGGGTATTGACTACAGTTTTAGGTTAGGTCTGAGGCATGCCCTTAAGAACAAACAAAATATTGTATTAAAACTGTTTGCGGCGTTAAATGAATTTGTAAAGAAAAAAATTAAAAATTTTAAATATTTGTCAGATTTTTTTTTGCGTAAAAGCATTCATCTTTTTTCTAAGATTTTTCGTACTTTTTAATTTAATTGTTTGTTTTATGTTTATGTCAAATTATTTGTATATTGTGAAATTTCTGTAAAATTATTTTAATAACAATAATAAATATATTTAATCAATAAAAAAATTTTCTCAATTGTCACATTATTTTCGTTGCCTATAACCGTTTTAAAATTCAAAGCACCATAAATTTTATAGACCAGATATTTGAGTTTATAGTAGTACCGCTTTTTTTCTTATGAACCAGTCTTCTACGTGACGCACGAGGACGCAGTTCGTGTTAAACGTTATATTTTTTTAAAATTTTATATTTTTTTTATTTTATAAAAGTTTTTTAAATTATATTTATTGAGTAATCTTATCAAAATTTAAAAAATATAAAGAAGAATAAATAAAATATCAACTTTGATCACACTATACCTTTGTAAGCAATTCATACTAATTTTACAATTTTAAAATTCAATTAATCAAATTTTTAAAACATTGTTAAATTAAACAATGGCTTTATCATGTTATATTATACAATTAAAAAATTCTATATTTATTTTTACAAAGTTTCAATGGCTAAGAATAAAAAACCGAACGCTTTCTTCTACTTTATGATAAATTGGAAATTAGAAGAAGAAAAACGAGGTCAAAAATTTCCAAAAGGTTTAAAAGATGTAAAAAAAAGTCATGAATGTAATAAACAATGGCGTGTTAGTATTTTTTATTGAAAATTAATTTTTTTTTTCAAATTTATCACATTTATTATAAAAAAAATGTACTCTAGGAATTGCCGGAAGATAAAAAGGACTATTACAAGAATAAGGTCTTAGAAATTAATGAAATGATAAAAAAGTATAGTATAACTGGAGTATTTATTGAGGAATTTGCAAAAAAAGAATTTGAAAGACTTAAATTTATTGATTCCATGAAAGATTATCTTTTATTAAAAATAAAAAAAGGAAAAACAGGTGGTTGTAAGTAAATTAGTGAATTAAATTACGAGGCAGGGAAAATTTTTTTTTCATGCCTATAATAAAAAACAATTTTTTTTTGCAGACGTACAAAAATTAAAATACTACGTTATTCATACAAATCATTATTACATACGTACACTTGAAAACGAATCTAAAGAATATTATCCAGCTGAAATAGCAATAGCAGAATTTTCTTTGGAAAAAGGTGTCACCAAAATTTATCATACAATTGTAAAACCAAAAATAAAAACAGGCTACGCAAGCTATGCACAAGAACATTGTAATGAAACTCATCAATTGCCAATTTCGTTGGATGAAAATCTTGGTGGTGCAGATAATTACGAGATTGTTTACAAAGAAATACGTGATTTTCTTAATGCTGGAAGAGAAGATGGAAAATTACCATCGATTTATACAAGATTTAATGAAGATTTTATTTTAAATTCAGTAACTGGAGTTTTGCATATGCTATCTGGTTAAGTATTTTATATAAATATATTTAAAATGAAATATTTTGTTCTTTATTATTAATGTGTATCTATTGTTTTTAGAAAACGAATATGAAAAATTTACCATTTATTCATTGGAGGAACTTTTAGCTGCATATTTAGAGGATAAAGAAGCAAATGTTATATTGGATAAAGATTTATATGATAATAATAGCAGCATAGCTTGTGACGTGAGTATAATAAAAATTTATTTATACCAACGCTTTTGGAATAGCAAAATTTAGATTTTATTATGATAATTACTTATTTTTTTGCAAAATTTACGAATTGTAAGTAAGATGTTTTCAAACGTTCTGAAAAAATTAAGAAAACTTATTGACAGAAAACTATATTAGGTTGAAAGTACCAATAAAACGTGGGTGTTAACGGTGTAGCACTAAAGTGTATCTCAGGTAGTAAAATTACGGTATACGGTTTATTTGGCCCGTAATTATCCTACAATAAATCCATTATATATTATATTGAGAGTACACTTTCAAATATTTTTTCTAATAACGATTTACTACAAAAATACATCTTATTCTTAAAAATTACTTTTAATAATAAATTAATATTAAAAATTATTTTAAATATCAAAGATACTAAATAAAAATATTGTTTTTAGTTTCACAAAAATGTACTGGATTTTCCAAAATATTGTAGCAGGGCTTCTGTACTAAGATGGATTTATGTTTTACGTAAAAATTGTCAATTTCTTACGTCAATTTGCGATCAGGATTTACTTTTTGAGTGAAATTCAAAATTAGTTTCAGCATTGAATCATGATTGATTAAGTGTGAAATTATTTTAATAGTAAAATTTTACTTTTCTAAACTAATTTTAGTAAATCCACAATATAAGAATATTTTGCATATTGTATTAATATAATAAGAAAATAAAAAAAAAACTGTATCCAGAATTATTTTAAATAAATTTTTAATAATTTTACTAATGAATTTTATTAACTTTTCAACTTTATACAAGAAAAAAAAAGAAATTGTTTAATTCAAAAATCACAAACTAAATATGCAGAAATTTATTGAATCTTGACACCATATAGAAATATAAAAAATTGAGTACCGGATAATACAATAATTCGAATACAAGTAATCTCAAGAGAAGTAAAGTGTATTAGGTGTCGGTGACTCGTAATGCTATATACCACCACTGCCATCGTTGACGCTCGTATGAGTTAACTGTGTGGAAATGAAAGTCAAGGAATGATGATGTTCGAGAGAGCTGCGTCAGTCATTGCTTGCGCGTCGGCCGCGAGAGACTCACGACAACGAACAAAAATTCTCTTGTGGAATTCTCCAGTTTATATAAAAGAGATATATACGTGCGTTTAGAGTGTTATTTTTTAATTTTAAAATTATTAACGGGAGACTGTGTGTTTGGTACCAAGGACATTATTTTAAAAATCTCTTTGATTTTGATTTGTTTATTTAAGGATTGAGAGAACTTATAAATATTGTGTGCGAGGATATTATTGATGACTTGATTTGGTAAGATACATTTTTCTGATTCTTTTTATGAAATATTGTTGAGTGCACTTAAGTGATTGATGAGTAAGACTTGAAAAAATGAAATTTATGTGGAAATAGATTTTTTTTTTTTTTAAATTATAGAACTACCGTCATTTTTAATTTTTATTTATTTTATATACATAAAAAAAAAGAAATTAGCTAAAATTATATCGGATATAATGTTGATCGGTCATGTTACACACTTGATTATCTTATATTTTCATTTCTGTATCTTATCTGTATACTTATCAGCAATTCAGCATCAAGATTTTTTTTTATTAACGTTTATAAAGTAACATCGTGTTATTAAATTCATAATTGAAAAATCATGCAGAATTACTTTTGTTTGGATTTATATTGTTATAATTAAATTCTATGATATTACTTTTGTTTTTAAAAGACAACTCAATTGATATTTTTTTAACAATTAAATTTTTTTAAAAATCTTTTTTAACAAATCGAAGATATTAAAATAATTTTTCATCTATAATATTTCAATACACGTATGTTTTCAAATGAGTCATTTTTTTAAGTTTTTAATTACGCGGAATAAAACTTATTTCTGAAAACAGGTATACGCTTATATGGCATAAATTTTATTAATGTAATCGTAATCTTTACACGCATCGAAATTAATACATTATTCTCATAAATCTTTTTTTATCAAATTTCAATATATTTAGATTACTTTTGACAACTAATAAGAATATTTATTTAATTAAAATTTAAATCAAAGTAGCTTATACGTGTGTCATAAAATAATATTATTAAAAATTAAAAAATTTAATTTTAGAAATTTATAAAAAATTGAAAATTTTCCACAACAAAAATAAATTTTAAACGATCGTCAATTAAAATTCATGTAAGGAACAATACACACGCCATATCCTTTCAGACCTCGACTTGGCAAGTTTTATTATATATGCGAAACACAGAAACACAACGACGGTGACGTTGACTCTTACACGATAAGCTTAAGAGTCGAAAAATACGTAAAACAAACTTTGATTTGTGTCTGAAGTTATAGCAAGAACTATTACCTCACACCTGAGTTTTGAAAAAAAAAAATATTCAATTACATAATTTTATATTAAAAATTTTCATTAACTTTTTACAAATAAAAAATTATTATCTTTCTATACCGAATTAATTATCTTTTACCTGTACAAAAAACGGTATTCCAAACATTGATAAACAATAGTGACTCATGATAAAAAAATTTTTTCTCTTTCAATTTTAATATTACTTATATATACATATGTATATACATCCACAAAGTACATGTGTATGAGTCACATAAATTTTCATCTTACGCGCAGTCTCTCGCAGAACACGATTTTCAGAATCGGTCCATCCTAATGCACATATCGAATTATTTTATTAAAAAAAATAAAAAGTTAAGGAAATATGATTCACAATTTCCATATTATCCCTGTAACCAATATCCTGTATTAACCCCATATATGTATTACAACCACAAAATATTCACATATAATAGGTTCTATGACAGGTATGACTTTAGGTGTGTTAAATCGTTCACCGATTCTTTCCTCTCGCGACCTACTGTTTTACCACAAATGTCAAGGTATGTCGTGCATTGATTTTTGTTAAAAAAAAAGCAAAGTGAAATTTTTCACATTCCGATAGATCAAAAATTTTAATCAACTTGAGAACGTCGATGGAGAAACTTCAAGACTTTAAAGTAATTTCCAATTTTAAAGGATGCGCTATACTAAACTTTTTTTTTTCTCGCAACTTTCGCAAAAATTACTTATGTAATGAGGCGTGTGTCTGTCTGTAGAGCATCATTCGTCTCTTTTTTTTTCTTTTTACGAAGTGAAAGACACATGATGTCTTTATGTGATGTGCTTGTATATAAATGTTAAGGTTTCTTTTCTTTTAAGCAAAGTTGTTGTTTAATTTATTACCTACATACACTACGACTTTGTGCTATTGTTAATTGCAAACAGAAATATTTCAGCTTTATTGTTTATATACAGTTTTATTTATATTTTTTTTCATAAATTATTAATATAAATACCAAGATAAAAATTAGCCTTTTTTTTTAACACACACAATCGTAACTTATCTATGTTTTCTTTTCTTTTTTTTTTTTTCTAAAAAACCATTAACATTCAAGCGGTAAAAATGCACACGACAATAAAAAGCAGGTAATAATAATTTGTTCAGCAAGAAAAAGTCGGTCCAGTGTTAAAACGATCGGTAAACTCACACATATATGTGTCATCTTGACCAATAACATAGTCGGAAAATTCTTTTTTTTTTTCATGTGCTTATAACTTTATGTTACTTTATTTTCTTTAATCTTATTTAAAGAGAGACGAAAAAAAACTGCTTGTGTATTGTACGTGAAGCACGAATTACAGATTATTTTATTTCAATTGTTTGCGCGAAAAATTTCGGCGAAGATTTTTGCGGTTACGTCAGTGATGAATTTATTGTTGAGATATCTTTATGTGTACCATGATTTTGAAAAAAATGATATAATTACTTTGATTACGTTGAATTTTAAATTGACTATGATTTACACACATTTTTTTTCTTAAGTCAATATAACCAAATGTTTTTTTCTAAGTGCCAAAATTGAAATTTTAAGATTCGTTATAGATATAGGTATCTAAATTTTTTTGTAGACTACATAAATCAATAATATGTAGACCAGCTTTTAATTAAATTGAATTGATATATTATCCTCAATCACCAATATAAATACAAAGTCCTCGAAAATTGAAATAGAATACATATATACATATGATTTGTTCAATTGCAAGAAGTGCCATAAATTCTAGTAGATCATCTCACTTATATAAGCTTCTCTCTATCTTAAAAATTAAAATCTCTCAAATAAAAACTTATACATATACCTATATACACATACTGTTTTTTCTTTCTCTCTTTCTTTCTCTCACGCATAGCAGATGAAACACTTGAAATAAAATTTATGTGTTACATCTGTACATAATATCAGCCGAAAATTAATAGAAATAATTACACTCAGACACACACAGTGACTGGGTGTTAAATAGGTGTGTGTGTGTAACAGTGGCTAGCACACAGAAAAAGACCAAAAGGAGGTCGAGGCCGCAGTGCAAAAAAATAAAAAAGAAGCGATAGTAATACCAACCGGCTGCTGTTTATAGTTCCTTAGCAAAAAGGAACGTTATTATACTTTATTTCGGTTATTATAAAAGCTGTTAGTGAATCCTTAAAATTATTTTTTAAAAATAAATAAAATTTATTTCTTTTATATTAAATTAAGATAGCTATATTATTACGTATACACGTATAGCCATAATAAAATCATTATCAAAAAACACTTATGTTTAAAAACGTTAATAATCACGTCCAACACACAAGTTATCATTATATAAATTCCAAATTAATAAGAGTGTTACGCTTACAATTTCTAATCTTTATACTACAAATTTTTAATTAAATGATTCGTAATATCAAAGTCAAAAATTAAAAATAAATCGTCATATTAATTCCAACAACTAAACCTTTACTTCACCAACAAAGTTTCATCTCATCAATTCACACGACCGTAATAATCTACCTTTACTTTCTATAATATAATCTAGCCATATAAATATATCAAGTAAGAAAAAAAAAATCGCCGCTTATACGAAGAGAGAAAGGATAATAAAGGGCGCGCCTTATAGACACTCTTTGGTATCATCCTACGCTTTTTACACACAGCCATATGTCGAACTTCTTTCTCAGTCCACGCCTTCATATACCTACATATATAAGCTTGTTCTATTGTCTGCGATCGGCATGTGTCTGTGCTAGGACGAAGCTATAAGGTATATTATAGGTATAGCATATAGAAAGATTATTGACTGCCGCGTTCGTAGACCTCTATAAGTTTTCTATATGTTTAAAATCTTGGATAAAGTCAAATCACGTTTTTTTTTACGATGTCTTGTACGTGACTCCCTTTTTTTTTATCTAGTATTCCTTATGTTATCCGGTAGAATTTTTTTTTTTTTTTTTTTGGAGTCTCGTGTGCGGGCTAACCATACACGTGAGAATCGTTACACGTGTGGAATTTTATTATGAGAATTTTATGAACTTGTAAAATTAAGTTGTCGATAGGTGTTATTTGTTTTTAATATCAGCTGTAAATGTTTTAGGGAATTGATTTATAAGGACTTTGGTTTCAATTGAATTAAGAAACTTTTTTTCTTTAATAATAATTTAAAATGTACCCTCTGGCAGCTTTGAGGATAATTTATAAAAAAAAAAGATAATTTAACATTTGTTTAATCTACATTAAAACCATAATAAATAATAAAAAAAGATAATTTATTATTATTTTATTACCATATTCAAAATCATTCTTTTCAATCTCATATAAACCAAAAGAGCATATTATATTTTCAAACAATCATCAGGACCTCCATACACCATAGATTATATTATCACGGACATATCCATATCTCTCAGTTCCATATCCGTCTCACAAAAAAAAAAAAATTTTACTCTCAACGCGTCTACATATAATATCACTTATATATACGCATAGCAACAACTTGATAAGTTTCTTATCACTTATTTAGTCGCAAGTCCCGCAACTATATATCTATACCAAAAGAGAATACTGACGTAGTACGAAGAGTTTACAGGACGTGACATTTGATTATAATATAATAGGAGACATGTACACATCTCTTTTGCACATCTCTAACACACGTATAAATTTTAAGAGATAAATATTTTATCTTGAGAGTTTGTTCTCGTGAATTTTCGAGACGAGGGGTATGCCTTGAATGTTGTATGCAGGATTTACATATGCTGTTGTAAGTATATGGATGATAGATCTAAAACAGGTTTAAATTTCGCTGAGGTACTGATTATTTATAACGAGCTTATGTGGATAAGATAAAATGATATTAAATTTTTAGGATGTTTACGTGTGAATGATTTTTCTTATATAATAAATAATTCTATAATAATTGTAAAATAATATTTATCTATTATAATACATATTTTTGATTTATTTTTTTATCTGTTTCAGGAAAAAGTAAAAAAATAAAACAGCAAAATAACGTCAGTAAGGAAGGAATAATCTGGAATTCCCAATATGGGTACCGGAAACGGAGACAAAGGTAATCACAAAGTTGACCCTTTTTTTTTCTTTTCTTCTACTACTACTAAGTATTACTTATTGTGTACATTTGCTATTTCGACATATTATGAGATAAGAAATTATCACAATAATTATCGATGACTATTATATATTATTATCGAGAAAAAAAAAAGAAGAAAAAAATAGATGGTCAATTGGATTAGTCAGAAAAAGAGGATAGTATAGGTAGTAGATAGAGTCGGTCACAGTTTATAAGATTATGAAATATTAAATGATTGATAAGATATACAATAAAGATTTACTTTCTTTTGTGGCTTTTAAGAGAAGACTAAATTTGTATTTAACGTCTATTAATCTCTTTAAGATCTGCTTTAATTTGTAAAACGTATATCATCATTTGATAATTTATTATAAGTATCTTTTTTTATAATATCATATTTTATTGCATAGGTATATTTATTATTTCAAACTGGCATTTTAAATCTATTGAATAAATATTTAAAATATTTAAGTGTCAACTGGTCCACGTCCAAACCTAAAAATCATTTACCAAAATACCTTATTTATATCATTGATTACTAAACATACAACTTGATAAACCAAATGTTACTTATTATACATCTTGGAAAATGTGCATCAACCAAAAAAAAAAAATAAAAATAAAAATAAAAAAAGAAAAAACGATTGACAAGAGGGGGAAAGGAGGGTAGATGTACATTTATACATACTTAGTATGCTGATAACAAAAGCAGCATATATATAGCCAGCAAAGGCATCATCGGCCATGCAGGCAAGCGCGCTCGTCCTGATGGCTGAAGTTGCGCTTGCCGGATGCGTTGACGGCAATGGATCCTTTTGCCGGCGCCGCTATTATTATATATCTATATACATATGCGCTGTTGCGAATTAATAAAATCGTTGCCGAGGCCAAGGATTGAGATTGAGAGACAGAAATGATGTTTTGTAAATTTTTGTCGTGTGTGCGCAAGCTTTTATTTTAAAAGATATAGATTTTTTTCTACTATTGGTATTTATTTATTTATTTATTTTTTTAATATTCAAATATGATTATTAAATTTAAGTGGTATCGGTATGAATAAGGGTAGACAATTATATAGGATATTAAATAAAGCAATCTGCACTTCTAGGTCATTTATATACCGATCATATTATCTATCTCAATAGGAGAAAGAGACGTAATTTACGGAAGTATTTTCAAAGCATAACATAATAGAATGAAATAATAAATGAAAATCAAATGGATATAATGTAAGAGCTAGAGAAAGAGAAAGAACGGAAATAATGTGTCTATCGAGTGATCGATTGTAGTGTGTATGTATGCAAGTATATACGAGGATGCAAGAGAGAAAGAAAGAGAGAATATATGTATGCGATACGGAATGAAAATGAAGAAGGCAGGGCTCAATCTCGTGTTGGAATGCAATGTATTATACCGGACGCTGCTGCTGCTATACTGCAATATATGCCTTCGGGAAATACAAAATCATTTGTTCAGATTATACATATGTGTATACATTCATGTGCAAGTGTTTTTATGTACAAGTTATTTTTTTTTTTTTGATAAAGATTTATAAACATATTTTTGAGTTTTGACGTTTTGTATGATTGATGAATTAGAAGTTAACGATTAGGAATTTTGAGATAATTATTTTGGCTTTTAAAAATGAGATAATCACTTTTGTTTGCAGTAGCTTAGAAATGTTATTTTATCATCAAGTTTTATGTTGAAAAAAAATTTGTTTTTTAATCTTACTGTAATATGTGTAATAATTCGAATAATCATATGATTGAAAATAAATTTAATTTTAAATATTTTTTACAGATAAAAACACAGCAACACGTTTAAGGCCAATAAAAATCACAGCTGTTGGTGATGGTATGGTTGGTAAAACATGTATGCTCATCACGTATACCGAAAATAAATTTCCCATGGAATACATCCCGACCGTGTAAGTTTTATTAATTATTTTGACGATTGACAATTTAAAAAAAAAAAAAAAAAGTCCTATCCTGAGCTTATAACATTATTATTCTTTTTTCGTACGATAGTTATAAGCTTTAGATAAATACAAATTAATATCGATGATGTTTATTATAAATTTAATTCAAGTTTTAACAATGAACTGCTGCATATAACGATAAAAAATTAATAATTGTTGCATATAACAAATGTAAAGTAAAAATAAATCACTTATTTTTTCTTCTACATAGCATAGCTTTAAAATAAAAAAAATAAAAAAATAGTAATGACAATAATCATCAAGACACTCGTTTTTAAACTTTTCAAACGGTCAATTAAGTATAGCAATTTAAAAATAACTTTCCAACAAGTATTCTACGTACGTGTGATAAATTTATACATATACACTTATACAAAAGTAAAATCACGCGCACGTGGTTAATTTTCATCTACCGCATATAAGTACGTACACAAGATATCCTTGAAAGCCAATACGTCCGAAGAATGTGAATTATGGAATACAGCGGCTGTTTAAGCCTCGCGCCTTTACAATATAAGCTCGTTTAAATTAATCTTAATATATACAACGATGCATCGATAATAATAATAATAATAATAACCGTTTCCTTATTTGTTATCTTATATAGCTTTGAAAATTATCCGAAGAAAATTGAGGTGGATGGTCAAGAATACGATGTCACCTTGTGGGATACTGCTGGTCAGGAAGACTATGAAAGACTGAGGCCTCTATCCTATCCAAATGTAATTTCAATTATTTTATTTTTTTTTTTTTTGTAATATCTAAAAAAACTATTTATACATGCATGTGATTATTAATAATGTAATTTCCAGACCGACTGCTTTCTACTGTGTTTTTCCATAAACGCTCGTAGCTCTTATGAAAATGTAGCAAGTAAGTGGTACCCTGAACTCAAGGTCCACTGCCCCAATATACCTATCGTTCTCATTGGTAAACTATCGTTTTTAAATATCATATGACAATTTTGTCATTATAAAAATAAAAAAATTAATTTTCTATTTTTTTTATGTGATCAGGTACCAAAGGTGATCTTAGAACAGAGAGCAGCGATATAATAACGCCACACGAGTGTAAAAAGATGAAGAAAAAAATAAAAGCTTATAAATATCTCGAGTGTTCGGCTAAAATGCAGGATGGACTTGACGAGGTGTTTACTGAAGCTGTACGTGCCGTACTTAAACGGCCCTCAGGACGCAAGTTTTGTTGTATGATGTGAGAACTTAGATACGAGACTTTTACAACCAGCATATATAGCTGGATTGGTTTTTGTATATATACTGCATACATGCATAATGTAATGTTGTTGCGCAGCGGTGTGATCCGCTATATTGAAAACTCAATCGAACGACCGATTTTTTATGTTGTCATTTTTGGTTGTCGAATTTTTATTAAAAACTACGAAGTTTTGAGAGAAGATTCGTGATTTTTTGAGTTTTTTGGAGGGTAATGCGTGATTTGATGTGGCATATTTCTATGGTGACATTGAGTTTAATTAATAGATGATTTAATAAGCGAGATTCGATATTTAGGAGCAAAGTTATTAGAAGCTTGGGTTGACTGAAATAGAAAGAATTTTTTTTGAAGATTAGTAATGAGAGATATGAATGTTTTAATTAAATGTGCATTTATGAAATTTTAGCTTAAAAAATAGCTGTATGTATGTTTTACAACTGCATTACACATTTTAAAAATAAGAGATTTTGAAGTATTTGTATTAATAGTGATTTTTATTTTTACAAAAGTTAATTGTAACATTACTATTCCTATTACATCATTTCATTTGTTTTTAAATAAATTACTTGTGAACTGAATTGTGTGAAAAAATTATATCAGAAGAAAATTGTAATTGAATTCCTTTATGTAAAAATTTTAATTGAATATGTATAAATTTTGATAAAATATAAGCAATTTTTATAAGTTTAAAATAACTTAATTAAACTTTTATAAATAAAATTAAATGCTGTTAAATATTTTCAAAGCCTATTCTTTCTCTTATTTTTAAATAATATAATAAAATTGTAATATTTATTTTTGATATCTAGATATATTTTACAAAAATTGAATGAAAACAAATTTTTGAAGATATATATATTTTACATCGGTTAAATTTTATCTACAAATATTCAAATTTGTAAAAACATGATTAAATGTTCGAACTCATCAAAAATAAGTTTAATTAATGTACAAATAAATTAGGATTTAAGCAATGTTAAAAAATATGAATTTAACATAGAATGAAATTAAGTTCATCAATCAATCAATCATTTTTGTCAAATATTTTGTTTAACAAGTTCAACTCAACATATTACATGTAAAATTATTTTTCAAGGAAAATTACATAAATTGAAAATCATAAAGAACTTTTTAACTTATAATTAAATTTTACAAGACTTTTTAATGGTAGTTTATTTTTGATTTTAAAGCCTTAACTAAAAAAACTAACATATATACATGTTGAGTTCTAACTTGTTAAATTAATCACTTTAACTTAAAATTTTATATAAAATAATATATATTTATCATATTGTTTAATACTTAAATTTACTTTTTTATACACGCACTTTTTCATTATTTGAAACTGCTGGTCACTTCAATCACTCTTCTTGTCACTTTAGTTAGTTATGTTTCTTAAAAAATAGATTCACCTTGTGCACCAACTTTTTGCTGTAAAATTTTACCGTATCCTCCTCTGCCACTATCATAATCTGATCTGTATTCATCTCTTACCTATAATATAATAATACAATTTGTATAGAATGTATTGTTAATCATTATTTTAGTATTTTAAGAAATAAGCTGATCAATATAATAAAAAATAAGATTTTCAATTTAATAAAATCTAATATGATTTTGATAAATATTTTATATTGATAATGATGTTTTTGTTTTTAATGTAGAAATAATAATATGATGAAAAAGCTTATGGAAAAATTATTTTACTTTCAGTAAATAATACTTACTTGACCACCAGTTTTGCCTCGACCATATTGTCTGCCTTCAATAAATCCTGCATCCCAATCTGTTCTGACTATCCGATCATCAAGACGTGTTCCATTTACATATCTCATACAATTTTCAGCATCAGGCCGAATATAATATTCTACAAAACAAAAGCCACATGGTGTCTTTTTATATTTGTCAAGGCCCATAATAATTCTTTTGATGTCTCCACATTTGGAAAATAATTCATATATTTGTTCTTCTGTTGTGTAAAACGACAGATTTCCAACATATAAGGTAGAAGATGTTCTGAGAAGTCTATCTTGTTCAGCACGAGAACCCTGTAAATTAATAATAAAAATAGTTGAATAGTGATAATAATTACACAATATAAAAATTAATTGAAACAAAACTTAAATATTTATATTGTATTTGTAGGTTACATTTTGAGGTTATATTTAACAAAAATATAATTCTAAAATATTTTTTGCATACTAAATTAAACTAACCTTAAAATGTTGATCCCGATAGGAACTTAATTCAGCCGCAGTTGGTCCACTCATCTTTAGAACTTATTGCTTCAGTCTTTTTAACTTAAAAATATAAGTTTCTTTTACCCTTAATCTCAGAACAAACTGCAGGAAATGCTCGATATCAAGTGCAAATATTTTCTCGAAAATTCTAAGTAATTCGTGTTCCTTGGCAACGCAACTCAATCGAACATCTATATCTTATATTAAAACTTTCAAAGGTAATTAAATAAACTTCAATTTTTCTGCTCCAAAAGTTATAAAAAAACTAAGATTCAAATTTAATTTCACTATAGTTGATTGCGCTGACGAGAACTGACTCTTTCATGGCGGGCGGCGGGCATACATATATAGTTTGCTGATGCAGCACTGTAGCAATCAAATCTTAACTTAGCTCTTGATATAGGTATGTACATACGTTAGGCGTTTATAGTTAGCGTGTAACGTAAAACTATAGAGGAAACAACGTAAAATATGGTACCACGAATTAAAATTGTTTAAATTTTCTTTTTTTTTTACAAATTTAGTAGTTAAAAGAAAAATATAAGAATTATAATATTTTGGAAGAGTATCTTTATTTTTCTTTTTAAATTAAGATTAATTTTGTGTAATTAGTATACTGCAAAGTCATTTAAATAATTAAGAATAATATAATGAATAATAATTTCTTTTATTTTCAAGTTCTACAAATAAATTTAAAAACCCTTAGATAATAAAAAAAAAATTTTATTCAACTTAAACTTTTTAATTAGCATTATATACATGTATACACAAGAAGGCTTACATCTACTGATATTTTTTTAAATATAATTTTATCTATTTAAATAAATTTTCAACATACTTTTGCAAATCTGTCTTATATTCTCTGTATTGTGCAAATAGAGCATACACTTGTTAGCATTGTTTAAAAATGTAAGTATACAATAATTAATATTAATGCATAAAAACAAATTGGAGTTTTCTATCCAAAGAATTGGATTATATTCAAAACAAATAACTTTATCATTATCAAGTAATTTCTTTTATAATTTGTATTTACAATTTTTCAAATCATATTTTTTTTTTGTTTTCATTCAAAAACTATTTCTGGGATTAATTTTTATTTATATGTGTATATATACATATAGCATATATACATGTATATATAAAGTTAAAAGCAACATTAGAGATAATTATGCCCTAGAGTCAAATTTTTCCAAAAAATTTTTTTCAATATGTGTATTCTTATATGTATATTAATGAGCATTTGTAATTCGGTATGTAAATATTAAGAGATATTTCATTGAAAATTCTGATTGAATAAATATTGATTTCTTATTATTTATTAATACAGTTTACGTTGTTACTTAAAAATGTTTATCAAATAATTTTATAGTTTATGATATGAATCAAGTAGTAACGCGCAAAAACGTATTTAAAGCGAGAAACTATGTAAATAATGCATTACAATTTAGCTTCATGATTTTCATTTTATTAACAATATTTATAAGATAAGCTTATACATTAATTTCTAAACAATTTCAGTAATAAGATCAGCTAATGTATTTATTATTTTTTTTTTTTAATTATAAAACACTACCTTATAAGATAACATAGATTTCTGAAAAATGAATTCTTGTAGTAATCTATATATAATTTAATGTATACAATTACATTCCATCAAAACAGATAATTTAGTTTAATTACAATAAATATATTATTAGAAATGAATTCTATTCCAGAAATATATAAATTATACAAACACTATAACAAAAGTCAAATAAAAAAAAACAATTACTAGATTTGAATTATTTTCAGTGAACAGGGTTCAATGAAATATATCTCAAGCAGGTCTATTGTAGATTCATTGAAAATTCTCGGATAAATGACAGTTTGCCGAAATTTTTACTTGCGGCATTCGTTTTTTTTTTTTTTTTTTCATCAAGAAAAAGATGTGCCTCACACACATGGGCAACATTTTATTACACAGAAGACGCAATTTAACTATTATCACAGATTAACACAGACAGCTTCTGTCATGGTTGGACACGTATTAATAATGTGCGCGACGACCTTGCCTGCCTGCCTCCTCCTGCCGCTTTCAAGGACTGAGACAACGATTCTTACAAATTCTGCTTTATCGAACACTACACGTATACGCGTATTTTCCGTTTACAAACATTTTTTTTTTCACTTTTTGCAACATTATTTTAGACATTTGGAATACACAAATGCTGGAATACAGAATTACATTGCTTCACATTGCTTCGCCGACACTGACAATATAAACTCGTTACATAAAAAAACCATCAAAATGAATTTTTTGGTACAGATCGCAGTAGACGTTGATAAATCTCAGGAACCTCGTTAAAAAAATACTTTAACATCTATTTGGACCTCCCTGATAAATTGATAATATAAATAGCACCCTATTTGTAAAATGTTCCTGCGCGATTGTGTATTTACACGCTTTTCTAACTACTTGGCATTACACATTAGTCAGCTATTATATTAATGCATTGCATTGCCGTATATGTTTAAATAAGAATTTGTGCAAAATTTTGATTGATTTATTACAATAATTGATCGTTGTATATAAAAAAAGTCTTGTTTCAGTATATTTCGTAGCAAATCTCGACTTTGTTTTTATAAAAAGCACTTGACAACATTTTACAAATAGCACAACTTAATATAAATTACATCTAGCATAAATTGTAAAGGTGTTAATAAATTTGAATTTTGTATAGGTTTCAAAACATTTAGGCAAGTCTTTTATGATTTTTTTTTTGTTCATTTTAATACTTGTAAACATTTAATAACGAATTTTATTATTATTATTATTATTATTATTATTATTATTAATACCGCGTCGAAAATTGATATTAAACCTTGATACAATATCGCAATAATTGTTTGTAAAGAAAATCTTGTGCCATTATATTTACCTTTGAAAGTAAAGGTATTCAAATTAAAATTGTAATGTGAGTAAGAAATGCATCATTGGTAATTCACGGTGTTGTCTTGGTAACGTCAAAGAGTTTATGGCATTATTATGTCCACTCCATTAATTAACACATGCTCTCTGTCTTACTCTGCTTTTAACTGTTATACAAAAACAATAGTACTTTTTAAAATCTATCTAACATGCAACAAAGTTGCTAACAACATTTTTTTCTATGCTGTTTAGTACTTTTTCTCAGATTTACTGTGTCATTAGTTTTTATTGCTTGCCTTTCTTTGCTTTCTTTCTTTGTTTTGAGGACTTCTCTTGTTATTGCCATAAACATCTGAAAAATTAACAAAAAAAATTTATGATTAATGATCTATAATTAATCAATAGCTGAAAGTTATACATATATTTAATGTAAATATTAAGAAATTCAATAAAATATTAAAACCAACTCATTGTCAGTATGTTCTACTTCTTTGTTCAACTTACTTCTTCAACATTAGTATTGTCTTTAGCAGATGTTTCAAACAATTTAATTCCCATTTGATTTGCAAAACGTTGTGCATCTTCTGTTAAAACAACTTTTTGATTTGGGGCATCATTTTTATTTCCTACTAAGATCCGATTGACTACAACATCACAATTATGTTCGATTTCATGCAACCATCTTTTGACATTTGCAAAGGAATCTCCACTTGTTACATCATAAACAACTATAACACCATGTGTTCCTCTATAATAAGTGGATGTTATTGTCCGAAATCTTTCTTGTCCAGCTGTGTCCCAAATTTGCAATTTAACTCTTTCTCCATCAACATCTACAGTGCGAATCTTGAAATCTACACCGATTGTTGTTATATAATTTCCATTAAAAGTATTATCTGCAAATCTTAGTAGTAGTGAACTTTTTCCAACACCTAAAATAAGACAAATAAATTTGTAATTTCTAAAAGATTAGTCTTATAATAATTGTATAATTAATAAACAGAAATTTTTATATAATTTAAATATTATATGCGACTATTTTCAGTTTAATATCTCATTATAGTATTGTAATGATAATGTATTTTTATAGTATTCAAAAAAGAATCTTTATAAGTAAAATAGATTTAACAAAACATATATTACTTCAATTATAAAATGTCATCTAAGGACTTTTTACAGTATAAAATATTTTCATTGGAAACAAGTTTTTGATGACTCACAGATATCTCTTACTATAAAATTAAAGTAATTATCTCATATAGCTATACAGTTTATTGTTTTTTTTTTTTTAATTATTTTTAAAATTTATTGATAAACATCCAACTAGTATTCTTCAAGACACTTGATAGTATCAAACTCTTACATAAAAAAACTATATATACACATACATTACATTACAAAGCTTTATTTTTGCCTACTAATAATAATTTTAAAATAATATATTAATTCAAAAATTTCAACAACTATTAATTACTGTTAGCATAAGAATGGTATTACTTTCAATTATAAATATTTAGGAAACTGTTAATAACCAAAATAGTTATTTTATATACAAAATATATTTTTATATACAGTTTTAAGTTTATCAAAATGCAATAATAAAAAAGGAGTCTTGTATTCAATTCTTTATATTTTTTCAATTCTAAAACAAAGTTACCCAATGCAAGTTACATTTTATTTAGTCACTCAGGGTCAACCTGGAATAGATTTTTAGAACAAAAAGATTACACATAGAAAAACAAAAACAACAGCAAACAAAACTTTTTTTGTAAATTGCACTCACACATACATTAACTATGGACAGTATGGAGTTATGGAGTCAAAGGGAGAGTAAGTGTATATGTGTGGGCGCACACGCAAGCGCGCGGCGCAAAATCAACGATCCGCCGCTCGATAAGGCTCTCGAGGAGCATATAGCTCGCACAAAAGAGAGCGAGTAGGAGAGAAACAAAAAGAAAAAGAAAGAAGGAAAAAAAAGGAAAAATGTCGGCGGTGGGTGGATATACATGTTATCATCTGAAGATCCACCCCCGCTTTATACAAAGGACAAGATGAGGAGGCTAATACAAACAAGAGAGTTGTTGTATGCCTCTCTGTGGTATAGGTATATATGATATATTTACCGCTGTCGCCGATGATGAGCAGCTTGAATAAATGATCGTAGTCTCGAGCCATGTCTGTTGTCCGGCTTTGATAGTCGCGTGTACGTGTTATTACGCTCTCTCGGCCCTCGCACTTACTTATACACACCTTCTTCTTTTTACTTCTTCTAGCAACTCGTTGCTGATGTTTCTCAGTTGAGAAGAGCCAGGTATATTATATGATGTGCAGAATATACGAATAGCTTATAGCTATTAACAGACACAAGAACGATGACGGCAACAACGACCAACGAGTACGTCGTAAGCGCGTGCACACTATACTGCTGCAGACGTGCCTCCCTGATGACGGCTCTCTCTCTTTCTCTCTCTCTCTCTCTCTCTCTCTCTCTCTTTCTAAGGCTACGCCTCCTATATTATACACTTCTCCTTATCCTCCGGTGGCAGTTATATATATACACACAATATACAACGATCACGAACACACAATGACGAACGTGACTATGTCCTTGCTTTTTAACGCGCACTCACTTCGCCAATAATTATAGCAGCGGCTTGTTGTCTCTTTTCACTCCAACGGTCTATATGGTAGCTCTGCTACGAGAATACAAAAAAACACGTTTGCTTTAGCCGCTTTTTACTAAATAGAACGCACTAATTTAAGCCTAAGCACACACCAAACGAGCCTAAAACCAAGAGAACAGCTATATTACAAAAGTATAGCAACACAGCTTACAACAGCCCTCATCAGCTTATAGCAGCAGCAGCAGCAACAGCAACAGTAGCACTAGCAGTACTAATAGTATAAGCAGCAGCACTAGCTAGCAGCAGACTTGCTTATTCTACACACGTATGTATATATATAACGTAATATATCACCACCAACGGCACCAACTCCCAACCGTATGTGTTTGTGTATATATAGATATATTACGCGTGATGGGATGAGTGTACAGCAGCCATATCAGCCTGCCAGTGTTGACGTGGGTAAAAGTGAAATAGCAGATGGTCCTAAGTATAATCTATCTCTTTCTTTTGTATAAGTATACGGTGCTGGTCGTGAGTGTGCGTGCACGTTTTTGGATCTTCTCCTTCTTCTTCTTCTTCTTCGTGTGATAGAGGTTCTCTTCTGCCCGCGTTTCCTCGTTATCGGCGCCTTTATATATTTATATTATATCTATATATATATATATATATATATATACTTCCACTCGTGGACGTAGCCGCACAGATCCTGATACAGGCGCCTGAGAGATTTGTTCTTCTGTAATAGATGAGTGAGAGGCAAGTATAAGTAGTATATCTTTATATATACCTATCTTCTTTTATTCACTTAAAGAGTATTTAATAGGTGCATCAGAGGGGTTATTATTGTCTACTTATATGTTATTGTACCGTTAAGGCCGCGAGCAAGTTTTATTAATGCTTATTAAAGAGAATCACCCGTTTCTCTCTTCCGTACTTTGTGCAAGTCCAATCCTATATATACTTACTTTACGTTTTACCAGTTAAAAAGGTTATAGAAGACTGTGGAAAGGGTCGTCAGAGTAACAGCATCCACAATATGTTGATAACGGCTCACTCTCGGCATCATCGCCATGACTTTCTTCCTCTTTTCTTTTTCCTCTCTTTTTACTTATAGTCTGCTTTTGGAGCTTTATCAAAACATTGCTGCCCGCCTGCCCACCAAATGATGCCCTCTCCGTTCTCTCCCCCTTCTATATCTCGCTCCGATTGTGTATATATATAGATATACACTCATCGCTGGCAGTGATCTTTATTTCTCTTTCTTTTAAATCTTCGTATAATATAATGCTCGCATCTCATTCCGCGAGGCCGTCATCGCTCTTTTTTTCTCTAGTTGTAATATTATATTAGGCTCATCTTTTTATTCTAAGTGATTTTCTGATTCTCGGCGTTGACGTTACATCTCCGTGCATCACTATACTTTTATTTTTATTGGAATTCACGTCGTTATATTAATGTACGCTGCATTTATCGTAAATTACTGGATTTTCCATGAAAAATAGTACGCGTGACAAATGTAAAATTTACGGTTTTTTTTTTTTTTTTTTTAATTTTTAGATTTTCTTGGATTTGTTTGATGTTTATTTGATATAGGCACGGCCCTGAGAAGAGATTATTTTACTCTCATTTACGTTATAGTCAATCATTGGCATTACCAAAGGTTTATAGCCTATTAAATTTCAAAATTGAAATTTGATGACAAAAGTGTTTATTTATATGATTAATGTATATAGAAAAAAAGTATAATAAGCTTAATATTTTTTAAATACACATGTACACTTGTACAATGTTTTTTTAAATAGCTATTGTGATTTTTCAACTTCTGATATTTTATATAAATTCATAATAATAATAATCATAAATATATTAGAAATTTTTTATTTCAACGGAAATAAAATTATTCAAAGTTATTCTATTTATCATTTTAGTATGATGATTCATCCTGTGTTTCTCATGCCATAATGACGAATATATCAGTATTTTTTGGGGGGGAATCAAAAAGCAGATAAATTTTTTGGAGCACAAGATATTAGCAAAATCTTATTAATTATATAATTTAAAATTTTTCCATTTGTAATACGTACGGCTCATTTTTAAATAATTTAATTATTTTATTTTAATCAAAAATATTTATTCGTGGTATTTAAAATAAACTAAGAAGTTTTAAGAAAGTTATTAAAACCAGATAAAAATGTTCTCTTGAATATTTTTTTTGTACATTTTTCTTGTGCTAATAAATGACAAAAACTTAGAAAAAAAGCTTAAATAATTGTATTCAAGTTTTCTTAAGAAACCACGTAAAATTAGAGAATATATATGTATATATTCCTTCAATAGTATATAATTTAAAATCCACTTGTTGCTCCACTTTCACTCGTGACTTTCGATTGTTTTGTTCTCATTGCTCGCATAACATATAGTCAGTTCGAGTTGTGGAATTATTAATAGCCAAACACAACGACCAACAATTTACCAGTCTATATAGGTATATATCATTTTGGTAAAGCCTGCGTATCGATGATTAGCTAAGAAAATGACGAAGTACGGAATTCCCTGAATGAAATAGCTGCAATAAGAAACGTCAAATAATGTACATATTTCAGAATGAAAATGAATAAAAAAATAAATTATTTTTAAAATATTGATTGCAATAAATTCTTAAAAATTGCAATCAATATTTGTTTTATTTTAAATTTGTCATATATTTTTGTTATAATTCTTTAAAAATTCTTTGTATTTACTAAAATAAAATACTTAAAACTATTATCCTAATCTACACACTCATTAAAAAGAAATCTCGGAAATAATACGTGCATGGCGTGTAAGCAACAGCTGTTTTACCCGACCGTTGCGCGACAGTTTGAGAATATAAAAGAAGAGTTCGAAAAGACTATTTCCCCCACTATACTGTAATCAATTACATATAAGTAAAATCGTGCGAGAGACGAAGTTAGAATGCAGTATGGCTGAATCAATCTGGTAAATTTATCTTACTCTCTGCAGTATAGACTACATATGTAGATATTTTTTTTTCTTTCTTTTTTGGTACTCCGCATTCATCGACCCCTCCGGATTCTTTTTCATCCAGATTGTTTTATAGCTCCTAATTCGTCTAGATTACGATCAATTGATGTATATATTTATATCCCCTCTACCACTTGTGAATATGTATGTGTGTATAGAGTAGGCGATCCAGGGGCTTGAATTGTCAATGTGCATTCAAAACACTTGGATCGTAAGCAGATAATACGATATAGATAACAATAACAAAAAAAAAGTTAAAAAAAAAATTGGATGTTGATGTTGTAAAAGGTATAGTTTATTCTGTTAGGTGTTCAGTGTATTGAGAGTTATTTGGTATATTTTGTTAAAATTATTGATTTATTATTGAATAAGATATTTATGTTTATTTATAGTGTTTATGTTTAATATGATTTGGTGAGTAATTAAATAAAAATGAATTCAGTGATGCAATAGAGATAAATTGAATACTTAATTTTATGTAATCACAATCTATTAATAATTACTTATAATTATTTCAAACAATTAAATTGAAATTATTTTAGCAAAAGCAACTAATTGATTGTAAATAACTTACTATGCAAGTTTAGATAACAAATTAATTGCAACCTTTATAAATAAAAGTTTAATAGTTATGAAATAAAAAAATAAAATAAATTTTAAGAAAATAAAATTTCAGTATTAACACAAAATGTGTAAAAACACAGATAAGATACAAGAAAATTTTACACAATATATCTTGGATTTTGAATAAAAAATTACAAAAAAATAATACTTCAATGTTTATTGATTAAATTTTTATTGATAAGGTATTTTTCAAATTGACTTTAATTAATTAAATAACATCAAACATTTTTACAAAGATAAATCTTTATACAATTTAATGTTAATATTTTAGACTTATTGTAGAATTATATCAATATTACATAATTATCTATTTTATGGTGAAAAGTATTATTAAATGAACAATTTTTAAAGTTCAATAAATGAATTTATTGGTCTTGTATTTAATTCTTTTGTTACAGGAGTAATGATTCTACTTTAAACCATATAAACAGAGAAGAGACCAACATGCAGAGATTTTTTGTAACTTTATCATCTATAAACAAGCCTATGGTAAATTAAATTTTAATTTATAAATTTCTTTTCTCATTTTTTTTCTTTTTTTTTAATTGTTTAATTTTACAGCTTTATGGAGGTATAAAAAGTATTTTTAATAATCAACAATTAGCTGGTATAACAACACTGCAACTTAACAAATTTCCACTTCCAAAACAACCAGTTCCAAATCTAGAAAAAACTGCTCAGTTATATTTGAAGTGAGTGTAAATATTATTATATATTTTTATACTTCTTTCCTTTTCCATTTTAAATAATAATTTTTAGTGTAATTAATTTTAAAGGATAAAACTTGTTGAATATATTCTAGTATTGATAAAATAAATCTATTTTATTGTTTTTATTTTTTATAGATCTCTGCAACCTCTTCTGAATGATTCAGAGTACAAAAATACAGAAAAAGTTGTTAAAGAGTTTATAAAAGAAGGTGGTATTGGAAGAAAACTTTATGCTAAACTTCAAGAAAGATATGAAAAGACTGAGAATTGGGTACATACTAATAATTGGCATTTTTACTATTACCTATGTTTATACTTTGTTAAAACTAATAAATTTTCTAGATGAGTGAATGGTGGCTTCAAGCTGCTTATTTGGGATACAGATATCCAGTGATAGTGCACTCTAGTCCTGGGACAGTAGGTCCAGCTCAAAAGTTTAATTCTCATGATGATGCATATAGATATGCTGCACACCTTATAGGTGCTGTATGCAATTACAATAATATGGTAAAAAGGTAAATATTTGTTTTTTTTTCTATTGTACAACAGTTAAATTAAATGTATTTACATTAAATATTTTAGTGGTAATATTAAACAAGAAATGATGAGAGACATACCCTTGGATATGCAACCATATGGTATGATCTTAGGTTCACATCGACAGCCTGGTAAAGGACTTGATAACTTTCTTCATACTGATAATGCTGATCATATTATCATAATTAGTAATAACCATGTAAAAATATATAAATATATTTTTTTCAATCAAAAATTGTAATATTACTTATTAATTTTTTTAATTTTTAGTTCTTTAAACTTGCATTACCAAGTATTGTAAATGAAGAACAACTTGCAGCAACTATAAAAGATGTTGCTGATAGATCTAGCCCACCAGGAAAACCAGTAGGAATTTTGACAGGAAATGACAGAGATATTTGGGTAGAAGATTATAATAAATTAAAAGGTATACAGATTTTTAAATGGTTTACTTATTACAATTTTAATATTATTACCTCTATAATATTATTACTTGCATTTTTAATAAATTTTAGAGCTTGGTTCCAATAGTAAAATTTTGGAAGATTTAGAAAATGCTTTGTTTGTACTTTGCATTGATAAAGAATTGCCAAAAGAATTCTTCAAAAATAAAAATAATGAATCTGTAAGAGGATTGCAAAGTTTGACTGGATGCAGTTCTTCTACAAATGCAGCAAACAGATGGCATGATAAAACAGTTCAAGTAAATTTTTCAAGCTATTTTACTTTTACAATAAGGAATATCTTTATTTTTATTGAATATTTTTTGTATGCTTTTTTAGTACATTGTATCATATGATGGATTTGTTGGTATGCAATATGAACATAGTCCATGTGAAGCTCTTCCCATTTCTGTACTACATGATCATGTAATAAATTATGTGTGAGTAAATAATCATTTAATATCTTAAAAAACATTTGTTTTGAATATTTTCATAATGATTCAACTAATAATTTCAGGAAAGCTAAACAGAATGAAAAAATTAATATTCCAAAAGATTTTCCAAGGGCTGAACACTTACAGTTTCAGTTAGATAAATCATTAGAAAATGCAATTGAAAAAGCAGCAGATTCGGTAGATAAGTAAGTTATTTTATATTTTAAATTCTAACAAACTTTTACCTTGTATATAATTTAAATATACTATATTACGCAGATTATCACGAGATACAGATTTAGATTGTTTCTTATTTGATGATTTTGGATCAAATGATATAAAGAAATGGAAAATAAGTCCTGATAGTTTTATTCAAATTGCCATGCAAGTAACATTTTACAAGCTTCATCAAAAACCACCGGCACATTACGAATCAGCAGCTTTACGACGATTCAAAAGTGCCAGAACTGAATGCATCAGATCAACATGTAATGAATCAGTGCATTTTGCTAAATTATTGGCAAGTGGAAAAGAACAAGCTAATACTCGAAAAGCAGCAATGTTAGCAGCTATAAATGCTCATAAAGAAATTGCAAATCAGGCATGTATATAAATTTAATTTTGAAACAATTTAAAAATTTTTATTTACTTATTGATTATGTGTATTTTCTATTATTTTTAGGCTGCTGCTGGTGAAGGAGTTGATCGTTTATTTTTTGGTCTAAAAATGATAGCAAGGGATGAAAAAATTGAACTACCAGAGTTTTTCAAAGATGTTGGTTACACTAGAAGCACCTACTTTACTGTGACTTCCAGTCAAGTAGGATACAAAACTCCATCTTTTATGTGCTATGGTCCAGTTGTTCCAGAAGGTTACGGATGTTGCTACAATCCTAGACCAAACGATATATTTTTTGCTTGTTCATCATTTCAGTCATGTCCTGAAACTTCTACTCGGAATTTCGCTGATACATTAAAACTATCATTGCTAGAAATGAAACAACTTGCTCAATTATAATAATGTGATATAATTCCTATGGAATAATGTTAAAAGTATTTTTTAATTGTTATATATACATCTTTTATATATTTTGTATGGAAAAGGTTTACAAATTTTTATTAAATAATTAAAAAACTACATCCAATTGTTTATTTAATAGTATAAACATAATACTTTTTATTTGTAGTTTACAAAATATATTAAAATATACAATTGTTCATAGCATTATTTAATTTCTATGTAAATAATACATAGTTAAAAAATGCTTATATCACATCTGAAATATTTTTATAAAAAAAAAAAATAATTTACAATGTATTAATCTTACTTTAAATGCATAAAACACTGGAGTACTTATTTATATCACAATTTGTTCAAGCTTTGTACATTTACAATTCATCATGTTTTACTGTGGTTGAAGTTCTTTCTGGTGGAAAACCCCAAAAGTATGTGGGGTATCCTTTAACTTCCCTTTCTCTAGCAACAAAAGCTGAGAATGAAGAAATACAATTCCCAATAAAATAGTTTGCTCTACCTAGTATAACTAAATCTAAATGAGGAGATGCCTCTTCTTCTTCTTGTTTAAAAACTGAAATCTATATAAAAATATTAATTATAAAGTGTATTAAAAAAATTGTAATTCATTTCATATAATATGAAAATAATCTTACTTCAAGTCTTTCTAAAGCTTTGGTCAATTCTGGAATCATGTAATTATTATCTGATGCAACAAAAATTGATTTAATATCTTTATTTTTGCGAATGACACGTTTTATGTGACGTACTATTAAATCAAAATTAGGCAAACACATTGAATATGTTGCTTTGCCTCTTTCATTTCTATATCCTAAGCATTGTGGTGCAGCAAACAAGTTTGGAGAAGTTGAGATAAAATCACAGGCTTTTACCTAGAATTAAGAAATAAATAGATTATTTACTTCCTACTGAAATTTATCCAAACCTAGTATACAAAAAATAAATTATATTTTACCCAATCAATGCCATTTCTTAAATGTATTCCTAAAAAGGCACCTGGTGGTAGCGTATTCTTAATAAATGTCTTTGCTGCGTTAATCATTTCATTGTTCCAGACTAAATATTTATGAAGAAACTTATTTTCAAATTGAACTGGAAAACTAGCTGGAGCTCCAGTAAATGCTAAAACTGGCCATTTTGCAGCAGTATATTTTTGTCTCCACTGTATCTTCATATCAGAATGATGCATATCATAATGCAATGGTCCATAAAATTCTGAGTTTACAAAATCTATATTAAAAGTATCCCAAAAGGGACCAAATGGATTGCCATCTTTGGCATTACAATGTTCAGTTTTTCCACGAGCAGAGTAACAGAATGCTAAAAATAATTTAAAAACAAAAAAAACAGTAAAATATAATTTTACTTCATCAAAGATTTATAATACATTATGTCATTATACATACAAATTCTTTCTTCTGGAGGCCAATGAGTTGGAGCTATATCTCTCATAAAATCCTCCATTAAAATGACTCTATGATAATCGGCCAATTTGGATACATTGAAATATGTATCAAAAGGTACTTGTATCTGTTATCATTATTTCAAAATACACTCAAATACTGCTATTGATAAAAAGAATTAAAAAATTGAAAGTAACCATTTACCGATTTGATTTCTCCAGTTTTATATTCAACCCACGGTGGTAGTATCAGCGTACGATTTAGCGCTTTTGCAAATCCCAAGGCACCCAAAAAATGATCGGCTTGATTTCCAAATCGACCTTGAATAAATTAATAATTGTTATAGAAAATTACTAAAAAATTTACATGCTAAGGAAAGCAAGGAAACTAATTTTTTTTTCTGTATACATTAAACTCACCCATGCACGGACAGTAGGCCACGTAACCGTTGATATCAAATGCATCATCGGAGCTGTAAACTTTATTGATAGCCACAATAAGAAAGCAGAGCGCGTGAAGCTTCATCTTCCTAAAAATTACACAAAAATCGTATTTTTCATAAAAAAAAACTCCGATTTTATTATCAACAATAACGATTAAAAAACTCTGCGTGCGGTAGGAGGACGTACAAACAACAATAAACATGCACGTCGTCGGCTTGTGTAGGAGGGCAGCGCTGTTACTATGGTTACAACGTGCGCAATGCATTGATGCGCAATCTTGCACCATGTGATTTTTCAAAGCATTTCGAACGTGAATTTTTTATTAGTGTTTAGAGGTTAAAACGTGGACAAAAGGGATTGATTTTCCAACAGACATTCCACGACTTCCACGTGCTGGCGAGGAATGATCAAGTACAGGTGTTTCGTCATGCTGTCTTTTCTTTTTGTAATATCATGTATGCAACAATGATTATCAGTAAGCTTAGTAATCTCGTAAAAACGAGACGCATTATTGCGTTTACGCGTCAAAATTCCGATTACCGAAATACCAAAAAACCTGTAAACTTGTCAAAACGTTATGAAAAGTTACAGAAACAAGCGTTTCGTCTGAAATTGCAGAATAAACAGGCAAAAGTTCCCACCTCTTCAGCTTATCTTCAGGTAAGAAGATATATTATGTATTTGAGAAATCATATAGAAATGTTAATCGTAGTCTGTAAAATGATAATTTTGTTATTATTATAATATACAGTAAATATTTGGTATAATATGATTTTTAAGTCAATATATATCCTTAGGTACTGGGTCATGGATCTCGAGGAGATGCCAGGTCAATTGCGCTCTGCACTGACACCACAAATTATGTTTTTAATTGTGGTGAAGGCTTACAACGACTGGCTAATGAACATCACCATAAATTATCAAGATTAGAGCATGTATTTGTAACAAGACCAACTTGGACGAATATGGGTGGTTTACCTGGAGTTGCTCTTACTGTACGAGAACTTGGCTTAAAATCTATTGTTCTTCATGGGCCTAAAGATTCAATTGGTATCATAGAAGCAACTCAAAATTTCATGCTCTTAAACAATTTTAAAGTTCATGCTGCGGATACTTCAAAATCTTTCATTGATCCAGTCATAAATATTGATTACGTTTTATTGCAAAGACCTAATAGTTTAACAGAAAATAATAATAATGGCAACTCTACTATAGTTATTGAAAATTTTCATTTTTATGCTTATGAGCTTAATGGAGTACCTCTTGCACCTCATAAGAAAAGAAAAATTCTAAACTGTAAAAGTGAAACAGAAGATCTTATGATTTACATTTGTAGAATTACTGGCAAGAAATCTATAGATCTTCAGAAATGCATTGACTTGGAAGTTAATACAGAACCTTTAATAAAAGAATTAAATGAAGGTAATGATGTTACACTTCCAGATGGAAGAGTAGTGCAATATCGAGATGTTATTACATGGGACAATCCAATATTTATTGGTTAGTAATTTCAATTTTATTTCAATTTATAATTTTTGAAAATTATTTATAACTTTTAATAATTTTTTAATTCTCGATTACTAATTTTTATTTTAATAATTTTTTTGTGTTCTAGTTTCAGAGTGTCCTGATGAAAAATGGATTCCTCTTATTGTTAAAAATCCAGCTTTTATAAAATACCAACAAAATTCAATAAATAAAGACAATGATGTTCACACTGTAGTACATTTTACACCTGAAAATATACTCAATAATCCAATGTACAAAAATTGGATGCACAAGTTTGGACCCAATACTTTACACTTGATCATTAATGAAGAAAATACTGGTTATTGTTCTGAAGCTTTGCATAAAATGCAACATAATCTTCACTTAATTCATCCTACAATATTTCCTTTTTTTGAAAACAAACAAAACTTTGCTGATGATCAAAGTTTAAATGAATCGGCTTTGGATAAAAAAATTTTAGAAGGACCACAACAAAATACTGAGTTATCGTCAAAAACAAAGAAGATTGAAAATCTGGATTTAAATTTTGTAAGTGTTTTAATTATAGTCTAATTTTTTTATTTGTAATAATTACAACATAATTTTCTTACATCAGTTGCAAGAAGGACTGCAAGTACGTCGTTGTAAAACGTTGGATTTAATCCATTTGCGACCAGACAGAGGCTTAAATACGAAGAGCAATGTTCAAATTTATCCAAAACAATATATTCAAGAATTAATGAATGTGGATGGATTTGTAGATACTTTAGCAGATCTACAAACGGAAATTAATGTCAAAACCAAAGAATTAGGAAATAACACTGAAGAGTATCCAAAAGTGTTAATGTTAGGAACTGGTTCTTCTGTACCAAATAAAGTTAGAAATACTAGTAGTATATTATTTCAAGTAGATAAAGATAAAAGTATATTATTAGACTGTGGAGAATCAACATTTCGTCAATTGTTAACATTTTTTGGTACATCAGAAATTGATAAAATTTTACAGAGTATTAAGGTAACACAATCATACTATAAATTATCAATTTTGTAAGAAAATTTTCAATTAATTTGTTTTTTTTTCAATATTTTCAGATAATTTATATTTCTCATTTGCATGCAGATCATCATTTGGGATTAATTGGTCTCTTGAAACAAAGAAAACGAGTCACTAGTGAACCTGTGTTTTTACTTGCACCTCAACAAATAAATTCTTATCTTTGTTATTACCATAGAAGATTTGATCCAATTACAGATCAATTTAGGCTTATAAGTAACAGGGATATTCTGCTTAATCAGCCAATTCTATCCAATACTCTATTAGATGAATTGTGTGAAACTATAAATGTTCGCAATATTTGCACGACGTTTGTAACTCACTGTTCATTTGCATACGGTATTGCAGTAACTTTGAAAGATGGCCGGAAAATATGTTACAGGTAGAAATTACTTTAAAATTAGTGTTAGAGTCTTATATGTACTTTGGCTGTATCTTTTGGCTAAATTCCAACTGAATAAAATATGTTTCCAGCGGCGACACGATGCCATGCGACAAGCTTGTACAGCTCGCGCGCAACAGTTTCCTGTTGATCCACGAAGCAACGATGGAGGATAGCATGGAGAAGGAAGCATCTTGCAAGCGACACTCGACGTTTTCTCAGGCTGTCAATATAGGCGTCAAAGCAGAAGCCAATTTTACTTTACTCACTCATTTCTCGCAACGTTATTCTAAACTACCCTATCTACCGGATAAAAAACGCAGCAATATTGATTTTAATCGTATTGGTATTGCCTATGACTTTATGGCGATAAGTCTATATCAGTTGCCTTTATTGCCGCTGTTTTTAGATCCATTGAAAATTATGTTTCGGGAATATGATATAAAGCATCGTGACCGAGCTTTGAGGCGCGATATGGCTAAGGAGTTAGCTTTGAAATCTCAATTTAATTAATTTAAATGTTTCTACAAATGATTCAATATTTTATTGTTGTTTTAAATGGAAAATTTTAGTATGACAGATGAATTAAAAAAAAAAAAAAAATGAAGATGTTAAACGGGATTCTTATGAAAAACTAATATTCGTTGTTACAAGCAAGGTACTCTTGTATGTACATACTTGTATATAAATCTTAATCATTACTTTATATTGTATTCTTTGATAGCATAGGTATTTTGTGTACATTTTACTGTAAATAAATTATTGTATTATATTAAATGTACTAATTTTCATAATAAATTTTTTAAACAACAAGTTACCAATCTCTGTGTCATTCAATAAAAAATTGTCATCTTGATAAATATATCTAAAATAATTAAAAGTAAAAGAAAAAAATTAAAATATTTTCAAATTATGAAAAAAAAAACATGATTTTGTTTTTTATTTCAATAAATAAAATTACTCTTGCAATCCGTGTAAGTGCATTAAAAAGAATTCAAAAAGCTTCAAATGGAATCTATCCCAGCACTTAAATGAAATTTTCATGAAGCTCAAAAAGTAAAAGAAAAGGGTGATAGTGGTGTAAAAGACAAGACAGCCCTAAGGGCAGTAAATTGGTCTCCGCGGAGAAGAGCACTCGAGTGCAGAGACCGCAACAGAAAGTTGTAAAAGTGTCATATATACATACATGAGAAGCGAAGAAGGGGTGTAAAGAATACCGGCATTGCCGCAGCGTCAGTGCATAAAAATATATGGTGGGGATAGGGCCGCAGACGGCGGCAACGGCGGCGATGCAGATTTTGCAGTGTAGCTCATCGCTTCTTCGTTCGCGACATAATAGCGGTTCATCCCCCGCAGTCTGTCTTTGGCGCGTGTTCTTGTAGAGTCGTGTCTTTTTTCTTCGCCGATCGTCGAACGTGCGCCGGGTTTCGACCAATAAAAAAGAAAATACTAAAAACAAACCCTCCAGAATAAAGTAACAAAAATTATATATAAATAAATAAATAATGGCAGAAACAAGCACGACGGAATTGCCAACAAGCACCGAGAATAACGAGGATAGCAGTCCATCCCCGAAGAAGCCACGTATTGTGCAGGAAATAATTGAACCCGAGCCGGAGAAGTTGAGAAGTGGAAGCGTCCACGAAGCAGCCCTCAACCTCTCGAGTTTCCAAATGACTCGGATACTCGACATCAACAGCGTACGCAAGCAAATATTTATTGAGGGACGTTTTCAGAATTACGAATCACCGGCCGTTGTTATACTTGAGAAACGTGTTTTTCCAAAAGATGATATATTACTGAAACGTGGATTTTTTAATGATAGTACCATCATATACAAGTTGTTCAATAATGACGTCTATGGGAATTATGAGTGCTTTCCTACTCGTGAGCACAATGGTATGCTACTTACTGCACATTCTTCTTCATTCTCTTTCTCTTTTTTTTCTTCTCTTCTTTCCCTCTTCTTCGTGTACTTTATACTTATATTGTCCTTTATCTATCTATTTGGCTTTCTTTTTCTTCACCACTGTACTTTTATGTACTTCTTAATTTATTTTACTTGAGCGTTCCATATATATTTACATTGTATATACTGACTCGATTGTCTCGTGTTTCTTTATGTATTGTTGATGTATGTACATTTTTTTCGGTGTTGGTAAACAAAGCCGAGGTCTGGCTTTTCGTCGGTTTGTGTATTGTTTTATCAGCTGATTTTTTGGGTTCGATTACTTCGATTTTATTATTGCGGGTTTTCTCATATTTTTGAACACTTTTCTTACACTATTTAATGCATCCAATTTGAAGATGTTAATGCAATTATACTAAGCTACATATATATTTTTGGAGACTAATTTAATAAGTATTCTGTGCTTTTATAAGATATTTTTTAAATACAAGAGTTAATGAGAATTATTTTGAATTAACAATGTAATTTTATTATGGAATAGAAACAATTTTAAGTGAACATTTTTAATAAATCTAAATACTAAGCTCAACATTTATGGTTATGCTGTGTTACTTTAAAACTAACACAATTTTTGTGCTACCATACAGGTATAAATACTACTATTATCCATCCAGCATCTCAAAAGCATTTAGATAAATTTATTAGAAAAGAGTTGTACATTGTTAATGAAACATATGAGATTTATGAAACAATAACGAAACCTCATTTATTGGCCAACAATTTCTCTCTTCAGGTAGGTACTCCATTATTTGTATATTTGTATTAATATTTTTACTGTAATCAATATATATTTGCAGTGGGTAGATAATATTTTGGATCACAAATCAGAATTTGAAAAAATTATTTATGAAGATAGTGATCCAGAAGTAGGATTTATTATGCTGCCAGATTTAAAATGGGATGGATCAATACAAACTTTAGATATATTAGTATTAGCTAGAAAACGAATAAAGTCTCTTAGAGAGTTGGATGAATCTCATTTGCCATTACTTAAAAATATAAGAGATAAAGTCAGTGGAGTTATTTTGGAAAAGTATGATCTACCCTCATCTCAACTTAGAATTTATCTTCATTATCAACCATCTTATTATCATTTACATGTGCATTTTACATATTTAATGCATGATGCACCAGGTATACAAAATATTTATAATTTATGATTTATATTTTACAAGTTATATATCATATGTTTTATATGAAAATTTTTTTTGGTTCATCATAGGTATTTACTGTGAAAGAGCTCATTTACTCTCATCAGTTATTAGTAACATAGAAATTGCTTCAAATTATTATCAAAAAGCTGTACTATCATTTGCTGTCAAAGAAGATGACCCTTTGTGTAAAAAGTATCAAGAAAATGGTGTATTAACTGTGATTGAAAAGAAGGAAAAAAATAATAAAAACTGAATGAAAATTGTACATTAGGTAACTATTTTTATCTTTAAAAATAAGTTTTGTATGGACGAAAAAATCTTTTGAATTATATTATACCAAATAAATTGTGGTAAGAAATAATTTTTCAAATAACCAAAACATCTTTTTCTTAGACATTTTATTATTCAACATTTTACAATACATATACATTGTAAAACTGATCTATTTAAAATATAATAGAATGCTCAATTTTCAATACATGAATATTAAGTAATATTCAATTTATTCAATTTACAAAACACCACAGATAAAAGTATTGACAATCACAGTCTTGTGGCGTATGATGTATCTACTATGGCAAACGATTTGTGCATTTAAATAAAACTCATGAATAGCATTCTACCATGAAGCAGTCATGTTCTTAGCTATAATTAAAGTAGATAAAAAAATTTTAAAACTGGCTGTGATTTTTGAAGTAGGCACATCATATTACATCAAACCTATTATAATAACTTGTGATGCATTTGTCAAATTTTAAAATAAATATATTTGTTCTTCTATCAATTGCAGTACTTTTTTTTAAAAAGCATTGCCATGAAATAAATGTATAGTTATATATTTTAAAAATATCACTTGGATACAATAAGAAATACTTGTAGAGTATAGAATAATACAGCACGATTTATGTATTAAAACCACAATATTAAAATATAAGAAATTGATCATATTTGTCAGTAAGCAGACAGCAGAATAATCAATTGCATTAGGAATGTTCACTCTTTCATTCACTTATTATTTGACTTTAGGTACATTTTTTAAATAACAGCCCATTAACTGACTAGTTAATTTTTGCTTCTTCTCAAAGTGAATTTACTGGTTGTCTGTTTTAAATTGTTTCTACAATAGTCATTTTTGAAATGAAAAGTTTTTTCCTGATTAAAAATACATTACTGCATGCAAATATTTAAAAATTTTACCTTATGTTTTCACTTTTGAATTGGATTTTATAAATCCATTTCGGGGTTTTGCATTTCTTAAATGACCATTATGTTTCCCTTTAAGTTTATCAAACATCACATCATCAGAATCAGAATCAGATTCCGATAAAACCATTTTATGTCCTGAAACTAAAAATAAATTATTGTTAAATTTGTAAATAAGAACTAAGCTGAATGTTTTTTAAATTAAAAAGACAATTACAAGTTGTACTTTCATCTTCAGGCTCGGGTTGTAATAAAGAATAACGAGCCGGTTTTTTCTTAGGACGCAATATCCGACGTTTACCATAACATATTCTTTGGCAAAAACAGATCAAACCCCAAACAAGTCCAATCCAACAAATTACTAATGATAGCAAAGCTATTATAACGTATAAAATACTCCAATCTGAAAAGTAGAAGAATGCAATACAAAAATTTCAATGTTAAAAAATTCAATTATAACAATATTTTAAAAGCACTCACCACAATTGGATTCTCCACTCCTAAAATATATCTGTATAAGATTTTGCATCCAAAATGCTTCACATAGACATTGTCTAGTTTCTTGATCACATGTCCCATGTCCTTTAAAAATATTTTTAAAATTCTAATTATTAATATTGATGGAACAAATATAAAACATAACATTTCTATACTTACCAGAACAATTATTTTGACAAATAACAGTGTCAATATTTGCAACTGATAATTGAAGAATACCAGAATCTTGTCCAAGTTTATTTTTTAATTTATTTACGACTTCCGGCCCGGGCAACGTAGATTTGCCGTCTTTCTTCTCCACATAAAATATTAAAACAACTTTGCCTGAATGAGGCTCAGTCCTCAAGCTGCGTACAACAATTGATATCTCTTCTCGAAGTAACATTTGTAATTTAACAATAAGTGAATCCTTTTGAGATTCTGTTAATAAATGCGCGCCAATATTTAACGTTAACTCTACCAAATTATATTGTTGTAAATCTAAAAATAATAAAACATTAATTTTTAGGAGATTATTTTACAATCCCGCAATAATTATTGTAAATCTTACCAGGTTTTACTATGACTGATGCAGTATCTTCACTGCTAAGTCCCTGATCATCCGTAACTTTTAATTTAAAAACGTAACGACCCGGAACAATATCTGTAACCTAAATAAATTCCATGCAGTTTATTAAAAGCTCAAAATATACATAAAATTTACACCATAAATAGAAGGTATAAATTGAAACAAATATAATTAATATAATTAATAATAAATCAAATATAATTAATACCATTAAAACAGGAGACTTATCAGTCCCTTCAACAATATTTCCAATAGCTAAGCTTGTAGGATCTCTGCTCCACAGCCACTGCTTAATCCGCAAATCATCAGTTGATTGCGTGCCATTTATTGTAAGAGCGTTTACGGGCATTACAACTGTTTGGTCTCCGCCAGCATTTGCTTTAGGAGGTGCATTTTTATCTAAACAAATTTATTTCATTAATTAATTAACTAAAATGTTATTATCAAATTATCTAAATAAATATTATAATTTACTTTGAGTCACTTTTAGCTGAACCGTGTCGGAATCTTTATTGCCGTTATCATCAATGACAGTTAATTTAAACACATAATCTCCTTTTGTTAATTTTGTAACATTGGTTGTAGATGTGTTTGCAGCTGAAAATACTGCTTTACTAGGACCTTTAATTTGTTCCCATTGATAAGAAACAATTTTTATGTCATCTTTACTTTTAGAGCCATCAAGAACTGCTTTTGTTTCGGGCAGCGCAATGGTAATGTCGTCTCCAGCATTGGCTAAAATGGTAATTTTTCAATTAAAAACAGTAATTGTAATTTTTATTATTAAAGAAAAACTTTCTACCTTTAGGAGGCTTATTAGTAGGTGGTTTTACAAAAACGTGAACTTCCGAAGTCGAAGACTGATCAGAATTGTCAGTGACCTTAAGTACAAAAGTATACATTCCTTCCTCTAAGTTTGATAATTGCAAATATGGAGTTCTTGTATTCTGCATGTCGACAGCCTTGTTCTCGTCAGATGGACTTTTTGTCCATTCCCAACTAGCAATACCTCTATCGTCGGTGCTCAAATTGCCGTTCAACGTAAGCGTGTTTTGCGGTAAATAAATTATAACATCTTGACCGGCATTTGCACTTGGCGGATAATCGGTTATTTTCAAAACTGTTATGTTAGCTGTAGTAAAGTTTGTTACATGATCAGAATCTTCAACAGTTAATCTAAAATTAATGAGTAATTATAAAAAAGAACTCAATTATTGATAAAAAATAAGATGTAGCCTCATTAATTAATTTTCCTTACTTAAAAGTATAATTTCCAGCTATAAGATTGTCTAATTGAAGAGTAGGAGTATCAACTAGGCTGGGTTGATATCCAATTGGTCCTTGCTGAAGTTCCCAGTGATAAGAAATAATTTTATCATCATCCTTGCTAGCTGAACCATCCAAGACAGCTCCTGTATTAGGTAATTTTACGATTTGGGATGCAGGTGAAATTATTGGAATTGGAGCTTGATTCACTCTCTTAGCTGTTTTATATTTAAAAAAATTATTAATGCATTAATTTTAAAGTTTCAGATTATAAATTAATAATTAATTACAAAACTTACGTGGTAGTACAGTAACATTGGCATAAGCTTCACCATAGCTGTTAACTCCACTTACAGTAACTTTAAATTTGTACAAGCCTTCCGATAAATTGCTTAACTTGACTGTCATTTGATTTTGATCTGTCATTGTACCTGTGTGAGCTTCTGGTTGGCTAAGTAAAGTCCAAGCATAATTATAATGGCCGTTAACTTGTTCCTCAGATGGTACTGTAAAAGCTGACAACGTTACTTCATTTTCGGGTAAGCGTACCTCTTTAGATACCGTTTTTACAAATATTTGCTTCACTGGTGGTTGAATAGATGGATGAGAGTCTTTCAAAATTCTAGGTTCAACTATGTCTGGTGTTACAGTCAATACAAGATCTTGCGATTCTTGATAAACACTACAAATTCCTAGAATTTAAAAAAAAATATAAATATATAAGGATATTATAAAAGAAAAAAAATTTTAATCAAATTTTACCAGCAACATTTCTTCTGTGACCAATTGTACATTCACACATTCCTATTTTAGATTTTTCATTTTTCTTTACGCAAACTTCATTTTCTGCACATTCTTCTGCACTAGTACAGCTGAGATCACTTGCTCCCAAATAGGATACTTCAGGCTCACTACCTTCTGTTAACAAAGAGCTAAAAAAACATAATTAAAAATAAGTTAAATTTATTATAAAGTGATTTATTAAATTGTCAGCAAAAATGTTATAATACCTCTGCACATCATATCTCTGATTTAAGAAATCACTCCAATTTTCATCATCCTCAACAGGTTTAACAAGCACCATACTTGGAGGATTTGCATGCTCCAAATCTGGTCTATAAAGAGGTGCACAAAGCTTTGAAGATATACACTGTATATGATAGCATGATTTGTTGTAGACCAGAGCAACATGACAAGTAGGTTTGCTGCAGCAGGTAGTTATACAGTGTTCCATATCAGAAATACGTGTCTGTTTTGTAAAAGTTCCTCCAGTCAAATTTCCTACTGGAGCATAACTGGTAAAAACTTGTGGATACATAGCAGGACAAAGTATTTGCAGCTTGCTTTCAGCCCAACCCGAGTAATCGCTACTGCAGCTTCCAAGGAAGAGCAGATATAAGCCATAGTAGTATATTTTTGACATATTTCTGAAAAGAAAAATAAGCACCATAAATTTTTAACCAATTTTACATTAATTTACAAATCAATAGATAATTTGTTTTTAACATAAAATGAAGGATAGTGAAATTTAGTAGCAAACTATATATGCAACTAATAAAAAATTAACGTACAGCGGTAAAAACGTCATTACTGCAGTCGTGATATTTCTTTTAAAACAAGCTTGCTGTTCAAACGTATATGGTGTACTATACAACATTATTCGAAAAATTAATTTTATGGTAATTAAAACATATTTTCTGCCTTATCAAAAAATAAAACGCGGGGTTTAATCAGTACGCAAACCAACGGGTTTATTATCATTGTCGCACTTCCTACTCTCCCCTCACTCCCAAGACCCCCCTTATTCATATAGTCCTTTGATTAGGTTATCAAATAATAAGACTTACGTTATTTTCGTTGCTATTTCTACTAATTAGCTGCTGTATGAGCAGAAATTTTTAGTTTGTCCTTCACATGGAATAATCATCCATTGCTTGATGTTTTCATAAACACCGACTCGACATCTGCTCCAAAAATTTAGATGATTTTTCTTATTTCTCGTATAGCTTTTTCATGTTACTATACGAAATATTGCTGTTCTGTTTATCATGGGATTATGAATTATCGATGATATATGACGTTTGTACATTAGTACAGTACGATTTAATATTATATGTTTGCGGCGAAAAATTTAGCAGGTGTCAAGTTTTGTGTGTGCGTTTTTCTGCTTGTATTATTATTATCGTGTCCAATTTTTTAACCTAAAATGATAAAAATATTCTTCTGCTCGGCGATTCGTCTGCTAATGCGCATGCGGTACGAACTTGCAACGAATACAAAATGCGTATTAGAATGTTTTGTTCCTTTTATTTTTACTGAAATGTTAATTGATACAGAAAATTTTAGATTTAAAAAACAATTATTTTTTTAATATTTTAATATTATAAAGATGATTTCGAAAAGTTTTTTTCTTTTAATTAATATAAAATTAAATTAAATGAACTATTTAAAGCCCTGCTTAATTAAGTTTCAAAATTGATTAAGAACAATTGCGTATGTAGTTCACAAGTCGTAAAAAAATTACTGACTTTTTTTTTTCTTTTGCAATTCTTTTTTTACACCCATTTTTTTTACTCGAGCAAAATGTGTCTTCGAGAGCAAAGCAGTAAATTTATAAGTTTCAATCTAATTTTTTTCTTTTCTTGTAATTTAGAAAAAGGGAACGTGAGATCTTACAGTTGGTAAATTTATTGAAGAACATAAAAATCATTGATTGAACAATTTTAATTAGTAATAAAATTAGATTGCTTTGATTTAAAAAAAAAAGTATTTTTAATTTAAATATAGCAAAACATTACGATCTCGCTAAAACATTGCATGTCTAATAATTGATACATATAATATCACCTCATTCAATAAAAAACAAAGTCAAATATCGCAATCTCATTTACTAAACCCAATTATAAACTTAATTATCAAAAAAAAGTCTCTAATTTGGAGAAAACAAAAAAAAAAAGAGGAAAGTGGATCAAATAGAGAGAGAGTATAACCATGTCGAGGCCAACATAATTACAAAGATTAGAATCTTTCCACTCTTTTCAATATAGATATAGGTATAGCTTACATTCGCAAATACGACAAAAGAATTTCGGAGCAGGAAGGAATAAGCTTTCGAAGCTTACAAGCTTCCCTAAGGAGAGTCAAATCAAGCTTGAGATAGGTAAAGATAACCTCGAAGATAAAAGCTTGCAAGGAGAAAGAAAGTACGAAAGAAAGAAAGCTTTTTCTATGTATAATCGCAAGAATGCATCTCTCTCTCACGTCGTTATATATTTTCTGATCGTCTTGCAAGTCTCGCGCGCGCAGTATATATTCCTTCATCCTCTCTCTCACGCTTCTCTTCAGGAAAGTGGCGCTATATTGCTTGCAGTAAACTCAATAAAATTTCCGCCGTCGTCGTACCTACACACATACATAAAGCTGCGAGCGAGTGCGCGCACGCGTAATATTGATACACCCACACATACAAAGTGAGTAATGTTTAAAGGAAGGGGGGGTGGAGGGAAGGTTGTGTCTTGTGTGCATGTGCGAAAAGTGTCAGAATGACAGCTGCCCCGAGAGAGAAAGAGATACCTAATATATACTTAATAAACGCTGCAGCTTCCGTTGTGCGGGTATCAAATAGGTAGACAGTGATATATATACATATCACGGCGGCGCAGAAGCAGGGCCGTAGGGAATCGAAAAAATCGCGCGCCTCCAGTGGCTCTCCAGTTTATAGAAACGAATATAAGGAGAAGAAGAAGAAGAAGGCGGAGCAATAAAGCTGCGACCAAGTTGAGGGTGGTAGTGGTGGTGGTGGAGTAAAGAGCGAGAAGTAGGATAGATATGCAGCAGCAGGAGCAGGAGCAAAGGTGCGGGTGGTTACCTACTGCTATTTTGCTCGGCTAGTTTAGCCCGCGTCGAGGCGGCGCATACACACACACAATATATACCTATCATCCAGTCGGCCGCAGCTCGTCGTTCGACGAGGAGTGCGCGGGATTTATAGCTGCCTGCGGGAGTGTGTGTAAGAGGTGGTGGTGGTGTGCGGAGGAGGAGGAGGTGGTAAAGTGCTGGTGGTGTGGTGACAGTGCGGTGTGTATATAAAGTATTATAAGTGCAGTGGAAAAGTAAGGAAGAAGAAAGCGGCACCGCGGGGAGGATTCAACCTAATATGGGAGAATGTCGGCTCGCGCTCCACCACCTGCTCCTGCTGCTACTGCCTGGCTGTTGCTGCTCCTGCTCCCCTTTTACTTCCTTGCAGGTAAAATATAATATAATATACTTACTCTTGTACTTGACCATCATCATCATCCTCTCTTTTTTTCTCTCGTATTTTTCTATGTATATGTGTATTCACATATATGTATGTATATCTCGATGACCCTACAACTACTCCATCTCCTCCTCCTCCTTCTTCTTTTGCTTTCTTTGCTGGTCAATGCCATCCGAGAGGCTAGATATGTATAGACACTTGAGAAAAAACCAACGACGACGACGACGACGCGCGTTGTGTGTTGTGTCGCCTTCGTTATATCGATTCCTTATTCAACACGGTACCTACTAAGTAAGCTTGTGACTTGCTTACTTGACTCTTCTCTCACTCACTCACTCACTCACTCACTCACTCACTCACGAGAGCTTGTAAGCAAAAATCTTTGTTTGCTTATATACAAGTAATATACCTATACCAGTACTTTTTCATTTATAATAATATATAGGTATATATCATATATATGCAATTGTCGTCGTATATGTATAAAGTCCAGTTTGACCCTCCCAGCAGTTGCAATTTCAAGTCTACTACCTTCGAAAAAAAAAATAATAATAAAAAAAGGAAGTTATGCAACCTTGTCCTCCCACTTTTAATATGTGTGTGTGTGTGCATGTGTGTATGTGTGTATTTTTTCTTTTCTTTTCTTTTGACAAACGCTCGTGAGCGCGCGGGATATATATCATCATTTCAAGCTATCATCATTATCATTATCATCATGATCGCGTTTAATTTCGTGTAGTATATAGTATAGTTATACTATACCACTTGCCGCGCAGCTTTTTTTCTCCTGGTATGTACCTATATGTATTCTGAAACTGAATATATATATTCTCTTCGCGTGGTGGTGAAAAAAAAGGGAGTGGTGTGAGTAATGGGTTTGTGTATGTATATGTGTGTGTGATGGCAACAGAGCAGAGAGCTTGCAAGCTTGCTTTCTCTCTCTCTTTCTCCGCACCTATATATGCCTGTCAATCATGTGCTACTCTCTCAGCTCCATATATACACCTATATAGTTATGGCCCTTCCGGCCTCTTTTCCTTCTATACTCTCGCTGTTTCTCTCTTTTTCTCTCTCTCACACTCTCTTCCTCGCTTACTCACTCGCAGGCACTTATGGATTTTAGAGAACGTTTATTAGGTAGCTGCGCCTCTGCTGACGCTTCTGCTGCTGTTGCTTTGCTGGCCAACCGAGTCAAACCCATCACAAGGTGTGGGAGAGAGAAAGAGAGAGAGAGAGAGAGACAGAGAGAGAGACCAACACACACGCGCGAGATCGAATTTCCCTTGTATATTATCGGGAAATTGCTCTTGCTATCCCGCGACCTCTTCTATATAGAATATATACAGCTATATTTTTATTTTCTTTTTATCTCTATTTTTTTCGATATTTCATTCTCGAAATCAATGGCTGGATTTTTTTTTCTATGTATGTGCTTCACTGGAGCTTACAATTGGCTCTGAAGTTTAAAAAATATTTGAATTGAGAAAAATGATGAGCTTTAGTCGGAAAGCTTCGATAGAAGCCTTATAAATTTAGTGTATTCGAGATATTTGTTACTTTTTATCGAATTAATATTTTTTTTAACAAATGAAAAAGTAGTATGAATTATTATTTACGATTACATACGAAATATTTTGAAGTAAATAAAATAATTGTGATATATTAATTTCTTTTTTTTTATTTAAAATTATGTTTACAAACGGAGTGATGTATCTATATGTAAAGATAAATTGGTATCATTTGTAGTTTCGGTTTAGTTTAATTAGTCCTTTGAGGCATGCTTTGTATATTTACAACTTACTAGTTTAAACAAATGTACAAAATGTAAAAACTAATTAGTTTATCAGTATTTTGTTAATTACTATAAATATACGATGTAATAAACTTAGCGAATTATAAAAATTATTAACCTTTTTTTATAAGATTAAACATTTTTAGGATTACTTTATAAATCTTTTTATTTTTGTAGTATCTAGCTTTTTTAAAATAATACCTTGAATAATTTAAATAAGTATTTAAGTATAAACTTTTATATTCTTAATCACAATTTCTAAAAAAAAAAAAAAATATGAATGTCACTAATCTATAATTATTAGATATAGAAGACCAACTACAAATTTTTGTTTGTCTGATTACAGAGTTGCATGAGCATTGCTCTTATATAAGTTTCATCAATGTAATACAAAAAAATTTTCTGTACTCTTTTTTTATTATTCTTTCAAACAATTCCACTATTATATTTATAGCTAGCTTTAGACCATTAATAACTAATTTTTATTTACAAAATAAATTTTTTCTTATTTTAAATACTAATAAAAAAATTGTTTGATATTTTTTTTTCAGGATTGCAGAGTACATTAGCACTGGTTCCATTGCCAGTGCGCAATGTCAGTGTAGACATTAGTCAAAATGTAACTGTGCCATGTACAAATGGAACACAGATTCTTGGAGAAAACAACAGGGTCGTAACGTGGATCAGGGAAGGACGAGAGGATGGTCAAAGTAGAAGATTGAGTGTCGAGCCTAATGGAGTTTTAAAACTGATCAATGTCAGTAGATTTGATAGTGGATTTTATTATTGCACACTCGATGATGATGATGTTGTTAGAGACAGGATTTATGTTCAAGTTAAAAGTAAGCATTTGAAAAAAAAATTATTTTTTATTTTTAATAAGTTAAGAATATTTTTTCAAAAATTTTGGAGTTATAGATGATTGAATTGAAATTAAATAATGTGTAAAAATATTTTTTTTTTTCATCTAGCACCTCCTCCAGCATTACACAATGTTTGGGTTAAGCCATCTACAATATTAGCAAATATTCTGTGGGAAGTAGCAGGTACAGGTGGCTATCCTATTATAGACTTCACTGCTGAGTATAGATTAAAACCAAATCATGGAGAACAACCAGAAGCTTGGAGGCCTATTATTCCTAATCACATTCCTCCAAATTCTGTAAGTTGTTGAAAAGTAATAAAAATAAAAACTTTAATAATTTTTTTTAATACTTAAATATTAAAATTTTTTATAAACAAATATTCTACTTTTAATAAAAAATTAAATAAATTTTTAATGCGTTACCACAGAGGCAAATAGATGTATATCATTTAGAACCAAACACAACATATATTTTTCGAGTATGGGCAACAAATCAGCTCGGCAGAGGAGAAATTGTGGAGGTGGAAGGGCATACCCATCACAGCGTGGAAGAATTAGGTATAATACGTAAAATGAATTTAGATCATTTTTTTCACAAACTGATTAGAATTTCCCTTTGGTATTTAAATTTATAAATTTAAATTTCAATAAAAAATAATGATAACAAAAATTTTTCCAGAATTGGCAAGACACTTGCTAGCAGGAGTAGAAACTTTTGATACACGTGTTTGGGTTGCAGCAGTGGGAATTGTTATGGGAACTCTGGTGGTACTAGGGTTGGGTACATGCTACCTTTTATATCGGGAGTGCAAGGCACCCTGTAAGCATCTTCTTGTAATATTTTGAAAAAAAAAGCTTATGCTTCTACTCTATCTCTTTGATAACTTATTGTTTCTGCTACTAATAATTCGGGAAATATTGGCTATACTTGGGTATTTTTTGCACTCTGTGTGTTTTCTTGAAAAATTAACACAATTAACAACAGCAATTATGCACAATTTATTCATATATTTTTTTTTCGATCAATAGAAAATAAGTCAGTAGCAGGGACAAAAAAACATGCTGTCCTCTGAACTTGTCTACAGCCCTAGTCTCTAGCTTTAACAAATCACTTAAATATCTACTTTATCCTTGCTATTATTCTGTTGCAGTGCCATTTTACTTTATTTTCACTGATCTTTTTCAGGCTGCAAACGCTTAGCAAAATCGCTAGTTTTTAAAATTTTATAATTTTTATTTTTTAAATTTTTATGCTATTTTAACTTTTGCACTAAATAACTTATATACTTACATTCATATGGCACTGCGACTAAAGATAAACTAATTATTTATTCTGAATCTATCACTAAACTTTGCACTTTTTAAATTTTTTGAAATTTTAAACGTTTTTTCTCATAAAAATTTAACCACCAAACTTATTCGAAGAGATGGATTACATTTCACATTATTTACATTTACATTCAATCAAATCATAGATATTGAAAGCATCTCATCATCTACATTTTTTGTAAATATTCCATAACTTAGTAAAATAATTTTCATCAATATATAATTCATGCTAATTTTGTGCTATTTTAAGGTGTATCTTACCGATGCTCCCTTCTAAAGTTAAGGTAATAAGTTTCGGTGGTTTTTCTTACATTTTTTACTTATCTTTTATTAATATTTTTCTAAATAGTGCATTGAACTCTGCTAGGAACTTTTGACATTTTAGATGTAGAGCATCGTGATATACGAAATAAAATGTTTCGTATGTATATCTAGAAATGATCGGGCGACGTAGATGTAGTTCAAATGTAGCGAATGCATATATAAAGATGGATAAATTAGTTCATAATGACTTTCATAAATCTCATTGTAAATTTCCAATGATAAAATTGTAAATATATTTTTTTAAATATTTGAATAAGTTTCCATTATTTTTTAGATTAAGCATTAAAACTTAATATAAAATAAGCAAAACTTTTAGTAAAGTGTTGATGATTGTTAATTAATATAATTTATCTCTTTTATAATAACAAATAGAAAAAGTGTAAAAATGTAAATTTTACTCCATCTACTCTAAGCAATGTCACATTGTACAATCATTTTTTATACCTTTTAATATAATTTTAAATTCATTTTCCAAAAAGCAAACGATATTCTTATTTACGTTGTTCTTATAATCAATATCATAAAGCAAAGCTTTCCAAAAATCATCGGCACTAAATTTCACACGTAAAAAAATGTATAGTGCACTCAAAGCTCACTTATCCTAAACTACAAGCACTTAATATTCACTAATTGCACTTATCAATAGGCGATGAAAACTTATTCAAGTATCTAATATATCATTCATTAACAACAATAGAAATTAAAAATATTATAAATAATTTTTTTTATTTTTACTACATATTTTTATTTAATTTTATTCCTTACAATTTCAAGTATACGTTCGTATTAGTTTTTTTATATTATATCTATTAATTAGTTTTTTTATTATTTTATTTAGTTTTTTAGAAATATTTTTAAAAATTATAGATTTAAAATTTATAGTTTTACTTAATTTATAGACAATTTATATATTTTTTTTCATTATTGTTGTTCACTTTTTATAATTTTTATTGTTCTTTGATTTATGACTTAATAATTATAATATTTTCTTGTTAACAATTGTTTATAATTATTATAAAGTTTGTAATAATTAAAAAAAAAAAAAAAGAGAATGGAACTGAAGAGTCATTATGTTCTGAAACAAAAAAAAAAGAAAAAGAAACGGTGAGATATGTCGGTGAGCCGGAAGGAATGAATAGTCAAGGAGAGAGGGTAGAAGCTAATATGGCTCGTGGACCAGGCCAATGAAAATTAATCTCCGCTCAAAAATTGCAGCGCAGCTGGAGGAGCAGGAAGTGATTGAGCTCGTGCCAAACATCATATTAAATCCGGGCTTCTTCGACGAGCGGACGGAGCGCATACCCCAAGATGAAAATTCAAATAATCAGACAACCACACGCCTCAACAACAACACGATCGTGCAGCCAAGACGACTTTAGCGACTGACATTATCATCATCTCGCGGCTACTTAATCAGCCATCAGCCGTGCGCGATGAAACACGCGAGAATGAGTTATATCACAATTATGAGTAGTGATTATTTTCGCGCGCGCGCACCCCCTCGCACATGGCCGTATATACATGAGTGCTAGAAATGAAATTTGTATGTGTACGAGCAAAGAAAATAAAAGGAAATAAAAAAGGTGCGGAGTGGGGAAGACACACGAGGCTTTGGACTTAAAAGTAAGTAAAAACTAACAGACTGCTCTCTCTCTCTCTCTATCTTACAGAAATCGATCTCAGCGGCTGATGATAATTTATAAAATATATATGATTTATGAAACGCTGAGCGATCAATGAGGCTCGAGCGTGCGACGCGCGAGCTTTTTTCATAGTAGGAATATCCGATTGGTAAAAGAGACATCAGCTTTATATATTTTTCTCTCTTTTAATAATTGAAAAAAAAAGGCATTTGTTCAATATTGTGTAGGAAAGTGTTCAAAAACAAAAAATAATAATGTTGATAATGCAAACTAACTAGGAGAAGTTGTGAGATTCGGGTGATGGATTTTCACCAAACTTGGTAGGGTGACTTCTTTTAACATATAATAATAGAATCCCAAGTCCTA